>JFFI01001181.1:0-42908 GCA_001563125.1 Colletotrichum salicis | reverse complement strand
CCCCCCCCCCCCATCAGGTCCGAACTGGGTTATCAGATTGTAGCTTTGTCACCGGTGCCTTTCTTAGTAGATGTTGTCCAAACCTGCACCGCAAAAGAGCCCAAGGACATGGCCGTCGTGTGACGCGCTTGAGACCAAGACCAACTGGGACATAAACAATTTCACGGCCACAGTCCACTACCAAGCAAAGAACCCGGTCGCACTCCGATGATGGATGAAAAAGATTTCAATTCCACAAAAAGTGCTACCAACCTTCATGATCCGTTCCCAACAGAGGGGGGAAGAGGGAAACCTCCCAATCCCCTATCAGGAAACCCAGAAACACCCAAAACACCACCATGGACTTTGGAAAAAGGACTTGTAGAAGTGAAGGAGCCAATATAAATCTCAAGAACTTCCCCGTCCCTTGAAGGAATTCCGAGTTTCATCCCCCCTTTCAACCGTAGACTTGTGAAGTAGAAAAAAAAGCCGTACATGAAATGCGTTATACACTTTTCTAAAAACCGTAGTGACCCCCCAAAGTCCCTGCTGACAGAAGATTACGCTTTCTGGATATCACTTTCTAAACGCTTTCTCTCTTGTCCCTATTTTGAAAAGGTATTCTCTCTCTGATTCTGTCTTGTATTCCTCCACCATCTCAATCCACATCATCATCGTTCTCAGGCTGGTCCCTAAACGACGGCGACGATGGGCTATGCTTCCTCAACAACCCGCTGGCACCGCTACGTCCCCACCCACCATTGGTAACAAGATTCAGCGCGCGGTGCTCCGCCGCCGCCGGATCCTCCATGTCGAGGTCGCTGTCGTCTAGCTCGTCCTCGAGCGCCCGCCCGCGCGGGCTGAGCTTCCGCATGGGCATCGACTCCTGGAACCCGTCGGCGTACAAGTTCGGATCGCGGCCCAGGACCCGGTCGGCCTTGGAAGGCGTCTTACGCGAACCGTTGGCGGAGGGAGGGGGAGGCGGCGAGGTGAGGTAGTGTCGGCCCGCGCCGTCGGGCTTCGTCGGCGGTTGCGGCGGGGCCTCGCGCATAAAAGTCGGGGGCTCGTCGGTGCCCCAGCCGGCGTTGATCTCGCGCGCGCGCTGTTCCTGGCGTTCCCTGGCGAGACGCTCGCGGGCGGCCAGCCAGGTGGGACTGGCTTCCCAGGCCCAGCCGTCGCCGGTGGTGTTGCAGACGGGGACGAACCAGAAGAGAGGTTTCGGGCCAAAGAGGTGCAGGAGGTTCCGTTTCGCGCCGAGGTCGAATGCGTTGGGGAGCTTCTCAGAGTCCTGCTCGTCGAGGTACTCTTCGTAGCGCTTTTTCGCGCGCTCGCGCTCCATCTCTTCGTACGACTGGTGCGTGCCGGGTCTCGAGGAGCCTCCGCCCTGGTGGTGATGACCGCCGCGGTATTCTTCGCCTTCTTCGGGTCGCGTGATGCCCGGGAGGGCGTTTGCGTGGATGTCGAGGAGCTGTTGGCCGTAGGCGGGTAAGGGGATACCCTCGCCGTTGTGCTGGGCGACGAATTGGTGCTTCATTTGCTTCTTTAGCGGCGAGAGGTACCGCGTCTTTTCCAGGCACTCGATTGTCGTCTGGCCCCTGCTCGCGAGCAAAATGTGCCATCCCGTGAAGGCGCCGACCACGATGCCGATGATGCCGGCGATGACGCTGAGGATAACGTAGTTGATGGGCATCAGCGTTTCCACGTAGGTCGTGTTGTTGATGACCTCCATGTACACCCAGCTGCCGGAGACAAAGAAGCTGTAGAAGCAGAAGAGTGTCGTGTAGATTAGGAACAGCAGGAACGCCTTGTGGTTCTTCAGGCCGATGCAGGTCGCCAGCCAAGGACAGTGATGATCCATTTTCAGGACGCAGCGGCGACAGGTCGAGCAGTGATGGGCGCGGTCCGGTTTCCTCGCCTGGCACTTTTTGCAGAATCGGAGCTCGCCGTTGGACTTGACGGTGAAGGAGGTGGCGGCCGGGGGCGCCTCGGTCGGTAGCGTACTGTAGCCATTATCGTTTGTCGTGCTCCCGGGGCTCGTGAAGACGGCGGTGGTGTAGGACCAGTTGAGCAGGCCGTAGAGGAGGATGGCGCCTGCGGAAGACGCGGATCCTGCGACAGATGCATCGTTAGAAAGCGGACGGGCGGGCAGGCATCATCACCGGCGGACCAGAACAGCTAACTTACCGAGCCATGAAGCCTTGGAAGGCAGGGACCCGATGGTGACATCCACCCAGACGGCCCAGGTGGTCAAGCCATAGACGAAGAGCAGAGGGATGTAGGTCGCGAAAGTGCAACAGCAGCGTTCAAGCTTTCGCGCCCAGCGACGAGACATGATTTCGGAGGACGGTTGTGGACGAGCAAGATCCATCCATTCACTCGAAAGGGGAAAGAGAGAGAGGGAGAGAAAGAAGAAGCTAAGAAGGGGAAAGGATCATGGCGGTCAGGGACGGAAGAATTGCTGGTCGATCGATGGCCACGAAAAAAGGGCCCGCGAAATGGTACTGGCAATTGCTGCGTTGGCTCAGCTCAACAAGCCTGGTTTGTGATACGGATAGTCAGGGGGAGGTTAGAGGCACGGGCAGGGGACCCGGGTGGATAAACCGCCCCGTGGATTCGTGGAATGCAAGGCAAGCCGCAACCTGCTGGCGCACCTGCAGCTGTGAGCGTCCCCTCCCGCCGCCGTCTTACGCAGGGAGCTGAGGCTGAGCCGGGCTGGCCCCACTCCGCCCTGCCGTAGGCTGTGGCGGTGTTTTAGTCCCCGTCAGTGGCCCAGTTCCCGCCCGTGTTCCGCAGAGGACAGTGGGCCGTTTGCTTGGTCCGCGCCGACCTGCATATCGATTTGCTTCCGAGAAACCTCACTTCTCGGCGTCAAATCAAAACTCCTCGACGAACTGCGATGATTTGGTATTCGTCAACTATCTACCTTGGCGTGAATCAAATGCCGGCGAACCCGTCCTTTTGAATGAGCAAATCCGGCTACCAATACCCTCAAGATCCGTGCCCGAGGTTCCACCATAAAGCCGGTCCTCAACCTGACTGGAAGAAACGAAGAGGATGGTCTGGCCAGTGACCAAAGACCACCGCGCTTCCATCTCAGTGAAACACCGTGTACCAAACCCTCCGTACTCCTAACGTCCTTAACAAGCCTGTAGTCGAGAGCATCTCGTCCTTAATCGTCACGACCTTCAACGACCATTCCCATGGCGTTCGGAATACCAACCACGACCTTGCCTCTGGGGACCCGAACATCCTTGACCTGCATGCAACCAAAGACATTGATCTCGCGAATGTTGGGGCAGCTTCGGAAGATGCGTCCCAAAACGAAATCATCCACCTCCTCGATGAAGCTGATCTCGAGCTTGACGAGGTTGCGGTACTGGTCTTCGTCACAGAAGACGTCCTCAAACGCCTCTCGCTTGATGTGACGACAAGCGTGGATGTTGAGAGTCTTGAGCTTCTTGCCGGAATGCTTCATGAGGGCACGGAATCCGTCGGAACAGAGGCCAATGCCATCCTCATTGTCGCGGGGCTTGGTCGAGTCGCGGTAGCGGCACTTTTGGAGGTCAATGATCTCGATGCCAGGGTTTTCCCACTTGCTGAAGAGGTCTGCAAACCCCTCGTCCGTCATGTGCTCGCTGTCGGTGATGCGGAACTTCTTGAGAGAACGGCACGTGTCCTTGATCGCAGTCAGGACCTCGTCGTTGGCCGTGGGCATCTTTTTCAGGGAGAGCGTCTCCAGATTCTTGCCCACCCCAAGGATCATGTGGGCCAGGCTCTTGGAGGTAATATCGTGCTGCAAGTGGAGACCAAGGTGCTTGAGGGACTTGATGTCGGCAATCGACTTGACGCCGATATTGGTGACCTTTTGGTTGTGGTAGACCTTGAGGCGATTCAGATTGGGACAAGTCTCCGGAAGGATGGCAAGCAGCTCGTCGCCAACGTGCTTGTCTGTGTAGTAGACCTGGATGCCTTCAAGATAAGCACCCTTCTGCTGGACGAACTTGGTCCAGCTCTCGTCGCTGAGGAGGTTGGCGCCGTGCAGGTTGAAGTGCGTAAGCTTGATGTCGCGACTCAGAAGATAGTCCATGACCTCGTCCTTGAACTGGATAGAATTGCGAGCCTTGAATCTCTTGAGGTTGGGTGCCGTCTGGAAGATGCTCTCGAACTCGTTGGAGCCCAGTTTGGCACCGTCGTAGATGTGAAGGACCGTGGTTGACGGCTGGACGAACAGAGGCAGCGTAACGGGGTTCAGCAGTCGACGCTTGGAGAAGAGTCGCGCAATCTTGTCCACCACCCTTTCCGGCAAATCGCCCAAGCTGTCGGCGAGGTCGACATTCTTGGCCAGAGTCTCGATGCAGAGAGTGGTCAGGTTCTTGGCGCCAGTCTGGTACGTGCCGTCGAGGATGTTGCTCTGTACCTTGCGGCGCTTGCCTTGGCCACCGACCGGCTTGCGAGGCTTCTGCTTGCCCTTGCCCTTCTTGGCAGCCTCATCCTTGCTGCATTGCGCGCAGAGCAGACCGCCCTCGGGACCACTCAGCGAGTACGCGGTGACGGTGAAGCGCTTCTTGCAAATGGCGCAATTATCCATCTGGCCTGGCAAGGGTTGGGCCATCTGATCGAGTAGGGCGCGTGCTATGTCGTCCTCATCCTCTGATTCCATACCCCGTTGCTTCCGCTTCTTGAAGGCTTTGGAGGCCTTGATCTTGGCGATGGCCATCTGCTCCTTCTTCTGACGCTTCGCCTTCTCAGCTGCAGTCTCATTGCGGCTGGACTGGCCAGGCTCTGTGGATGGGCCGGCCTCGGCCTCCTCATTGTCATCTTCGTTGGCATTGTCTGCTTGGTTCTGGGCGGCAGCAGCAGCACGGCGCTGGTCTGCATCCCGGCGGATCTGGTTTGCCGAGATGTTGTGGGCCTATGAAAGCACATTGTCAGTTTGCACTGGTGGCCAGTGTATTCGACATTCTTACAGCAAGGTAGTCGGTCAAAGCCGATTGCCTAGATTCGTGTCAGTGGTGAGGTGTGCATTGCGGGTGGAAAGACTCACGGTCCAGAGATGTGGCGGCCGGCACGATTATTGCCTTGAGCCTGATTCTGAGGAGCAGCTTGACCCTGCTGAGGAATTTGATTCTGCTGAGCCTGAGCCTGAGCCTGAGCTTGAGCTTGAGTTTGAGCCCGGGCCTGAGCTTGGGATCGACGAGACGGTCTCGCCATTTTGGTGGTGGATTTCCGATCTCCTTATGCAGTGTTGGGTCAGTCGAGCTTGATGAGTTGGATCGAAACTTTTTTTTGAGCTGCGGTTGTGATGAAATTCGATCCTGGGGTGGTGGTGAAGTCGTGAGAAATCCCTTCCGAGTAGGCGTGGCAAATATGTCTGAATTGCAGACTAGTCAAGAGGGTAGGGGCAACAGCTAACACCGGAGGGTTGATGATTTGAAAATAGGCCACTGTCTAGACCTTTTGTTGGAGAGAATGACGGATTCCAGGATGCGAAAAATCACACTTGTCAACAATGCCGTGATGCGCCAGGTCAGGGGGCAAATTGAAAGGGGTGACAAAGAAGCAGCGTCTTCTGGAGTCGTCTGGTTCCTGGATCGATACGCCCAGACCAAGTGTTGAAGGGTGAAGTTTGCGGCACACTGTACTGGTGATCGCCAATCTCTCGAGATCAGTGGGTGGAATCAAGGGCGTTGGTGAGGATGCACCGTGTGAAAGAGGCAAGTGATAGTTCAAGAGGCTAAAAGGCACCTTATTAGGAGAGTATTGGCAGACAGGCAGCAGGGGTTTAATTGAGGTGGATCCACAACAGCCGTGGGGTACCGTAAGGTACCTACCTCACTAGGTGCCGTGGGTGCCACCTAAACTAGGGAAGGAGCCACAGAGCCACTGCACCGGAGTTGTCGGGGAACAGATCGATCGCCCAAGTTGAATCGTCACACTGGAGCCCCAGGGACATGGAGATCGGCCCTCTGCCTCTGCATCCAATGCTGCCATTGCAGTCTTGATATGTGTTCGCCTGGCTGGTGAAACCCCTTCTGAGGATGGTTTTGCCTGCCAAGTAATCCATAGGTTATAGCCCTTTTCATCTTTCGTTAAGGGGAGCGTTCGCTTCGCCAGGGACCTTGATAAGCTAGCTTGAACCCCCATCACGTCACGTAAGTGTGCCTTGTGAGCATCATCTCAGCGACAGAACGTCCATGTTCACACCAGTGCCTAGATCCCAGCTGAGCTAACAAAAAAAAATCCCATTTCAGACTGGCTTTTTAGGCAGTCGCCCCTGCGTCTGGGCGCCTTCCCATCCCTGACAAAGAAGCCACGTGACTTCGTGTGCAGAGCCCGCCATTGAAGGGCGCGTCCTTGACCCTCCAAGGCTTCCCCGTCCTGTCCCTCTTGTCTGAGGTGAGGCAGTCCTTCTCAGCTTGCCTGACCGAAAAGGAGTCGCCAGTGGCAAGTCCAATTCTTTTTTCCCCTTTGGCCCTCTTCACCACCACTTGCCTTCTTTTTTTCTTTCCCTTTTCCGCATCACCAACCGCCAGACTGTGGCCTCTCTACTCCGTACCCCAGTCTAGGTACAATTCGTCCCTTTTCCCCTCCCTCACCAGAGGTACCGAGATACTCCAATCATCCACCCCCTTGGTGCACAGTCTCCAAGCTTCTTCGGCGATAAGCCGAGACTGTTCGCCACCACTTGCCGAGCTTTGTCCCGTCCATCCCAACTTTCTTCTCACTTCAACCGACGCCAAACCTTCACCTGTGTGTGAAAATACCGGCAAACCTCATTTTTCCCTCTCAATCTTGAGGTTGCAAGTACACAAAATTCACCTCACTACACCTCAAGGTTATCTTCGCCGCCAAGATGACTAGCCGCCATGGTCGCCCTTCTCTCGCCCAGAGAGAGATTCTGGCCTCCACTCGAAGCAGTAAGTCATTAATTTTATTTTATTTTCCAGCCTGCATATCTCATCGCCATCAGATTATGGATGAACTTTGTGCGCAAAATTAAATAGATCGATAACTAACACACCTGATAGACTCACCTGACCCTCTTGCTGTTGCTGGTCCTGGCCGTCTCACTAGATCTGCGTCGAGCCGGAACCTTGCAGCTGCACCTCAGCCTGCGACTTCCGCCCCTTCGACTGCCAAGAGAGGTCGAGGTCGAGGTCGACCTAGCAGAGCCTCACTGGCCAACGACTCGGCTTCCTCAACTGCGTCTGCGTCTGCTGCTGCATCTGCTGACCTGACTTCTGCCAGTGAAGCCTCTACCCCTGCCACCAGCAATGTCGCTACACCTGCCCCCTCAGTCTCTGGCTATCGTCCTCCTGTATTGCCTGCAGCTTTGAGAAACTCCCAGCTTGGATCCCAGTCTGCATCCAAAATTGAGGTCCGGCTTCCCACTGCAGCTGAGCTCAAGGAGCGTACCCTGCGTCATAGCGAGTTTTCTATGCAGCCAGCCAAGCGCAAGGTTGGAGGTGGCTACTACGATGATGATGATGACGAAGAGGATGAGGAGCCATCTGACAACGACCGCGATGCTATGGTTGCTCGCCGCCTCCAGAAGGAAGAGAACAAGAAATCCACTGCCCTTTCTAGCCTGTCCGATGTCGCTCTTGCTCGACATCTCCAGGAAGAGGAATACGAGATGGAGGACTTTGATGTCCCCCTTGCCACTGGTCGTGGCCGTCGTGTGACTGCAGCTGCTGCTAAGGCCACAGTCAAGGATAGTGACGACGATTCAGAGGACGTTCCGCTTGTCTCTCGATCTAAGCCCAGTGGTCGGGGCCGGGGTAGACCCCCCAAGAACGCCGCTCCTCTGCAACGACCTGCGAAGAAGCAGAAGGTTGTGGTCGCCGATTCGGACGATTCGGATGAATCCTCAGACTCGACGGGAGCCGATGAGCTTAGCGATCTCTCGGACAACTTCTCTGAACTTGAGGATGATGATAGCAACAAGATCCCCAAGAAGGCGAAGGCAAAGGGCAAGGATAAGCAGCCAGCCAGACGGACTAGAGCTTCCGGTTCGACCCTGCCTGCAGTCCCTGCAGTCCCTGCGATGAGCCGCCAGTCCCATGACGACGATGACGATGATTTGTCGAGCCTCTCTAGCGGCGACTTTGACGAATCGGATTCCTCTGGCGACGCGGCCGATAGTGACGGCGGCCTCCAGAACGCCGTGGCGGCACAGTCTCGTGGTCGCCGTGCCTACCAGCGTGGCAACAAGCGCCGCGGCATGCTTGAACGCGCCAGGTTGGAGAACAACCACCCTGAGCTTCTCACCATGTGGCAGGACTTGGAGGCTTCGCCGGCACTCAGACCTGACAAGATCGCTCAGCCGCCGCAGATCTCGCGTCAGCTCAAGCCCTTCCAGCTCGCGGGTGTCGCTTGGATGATTGAGATGGAAAAGACCGACTACAAAGGCGGACTTTTGGGTGACGAGATGGGTCTCGGCAAGACCATCCAGGCCGTGTCCCTGGTCATGTCCGACTACCCCCAGAAGAAGCCCTCCCTCGTCTTGGTTCCTCCCGTTGCTTTGATGCAGTGGAAGAGCGAGATTGAGTCCTACACCGACGGCACCCTCAAGGTCTTTGTCTACCACGGTACTATGAAGAACGCGAAGAAGATGACCCTGAAGGAGCTCAAGAAGTTCGATGTCATCATGATGTCCTACAACAGTCTGGAGTCCATGTACCGCAAGCAAGAGAAGGGCTTCACCCGCCCAGACGGTGTACACAAGGAGAAGAGCCTGATCCACCAGGTCGACTTCCACCGCATCATCCTTGACGAGGCCCATAGCATCAAGACCCGTACTACCATGACGGCGAAGGCTTGCTTTGCTCTGAAGACCTCGTACCGTTGGTGCCTTACCGGTACTCCGCTTCAGAACCGCATTGGCGAGTTCTTCTCCCTGATCCGCTTCCTTCAAGTCGCGCCCTTCGCGTCGTACTTGTGCAAGCAGTGCCCCTGTGCCGGTCTGGACTGGAACCTCGACGACGACCACCGTTGCCACTCGTGTGGACACGCCGGCATGCAGCACGTTTCCGTCTTCAACCAGGAGCTCCTTAACCCCATTCAGAAGTTTGGCAACTTTGGAGAGGGCCGCGAGGCTTTCCGCAAGCTCCGTCTGATGACTGATCGCATCATGCTTCGTCGTCTGAAGAAGGACCACACCAACTCCATGGAGCTCCCCGTCAAGGAGATCTATGTTGATCGCCAGTTCTTTGGTGAGGCGGAGAATGATTTCGCCAACAGCATCATGACCAACGGCCAGCGCAAGTTTGAGACGTACGTCGCCCAGGGTGTCTTGCTCAACAACTACGCCAACATCTTTGGTCTCATTATGCAGATGCGTCAGGTGGCCGACCACCCCGATCTGATCCTTCGCAAGCACGGAGAGGGCGGTCAGAACACACTCATGTGTAGCATTTGTGATGAGCCGGCCGAGGATGCCATCAGGAGCCGCTGCAAGCATGACTTTTGCCGCGCCTGTGCTAGAAGCTACCTGTTATCTGCCGAGGAACCCGGCTGCCCCCGCTGCCACATTGGCCTGGCCATCGACTTGGAGCAGCCCGAGATTGAGCAGAATGAGGCTGACGTCAAGAAGTCTTCGATTATCAATCGAATCAAGATGGAAGATTGGACTTCCTCCTCCAAGATTGAGCTTCTCGTTCACGCGCTTCACAAGCTTCGATCCGACAATGCTTCGCACAAGTCCATCATCTTTTCGCAGTTCTCGTCCATGCTGCAGCTCATCGAGTGGCGTCTTCGTCGCGCCGGTATCACCACCGTCATGCTCGACGGCAGCATGAGCCCCGCGCAGCGCCAGGCGTCTATCGACCACTTCATGACCAAGACGGAGTGCGAGTGTTTCCTCGTCTCTCTCAAGGCCGGTGGTGTCGCGCTCAACCTCACCGAGGCGTCTCGCGTCTTCATTGTTGACCCGTAAGTCACCATGTCTCATTACTTTTACCATCAAAGTCTTGGCTAACCGTTACATGTAGTTGGTGGAACCCTGCTGCCGAGTGGCAGTCTGCCGATCGTTGCCACCGCATTGGTCAAACCCGCCCTTGCACCATCACCCGTCTCTGCATCGAGGACTCGGTCGAGAGCCGCATGGTGCTGATTCAGGAGAAGAAGACCAACATGATCAACTCCACTGTCAACGCCGACGACAAGGCTATGGAGTCTCTGAGCCCCGAGGACATGCAGTTCCTGTTCCGCGGATCTTAGACACTTTGCCTGTCGAAGAACTCTTTTTTCATCATTGTGTTTTACCGCAAAAAGTGGATTTCTATGGTTTTCACCAGGGCGGCGTTGCGGACAAGGCAGGACACACGGAAAGGATCAGGACATTTGGGACTCTAGTACCCAGCCCCCATCATTGGAGTCGGGCGTGCGTCGTTCTCTCTTCTTCCTATACCCCCTTTTCGATTTGCAAATGGATGACATGGTGGTACCGCGTTCACAGATGGAACGCCTTTTGCGTGTATGGGTACGACCCATTACTTTAGGTAGAGACTCCCTCAGCGTTCAGCTGGGTGGTTCTTTGTTGCTCAAGGAAATTCAATCTGGACAGTAGGTTCATATATTAGGTATCAGTAGCTCTTGAGATGCAACATGAGTGACTAGTGTATAGTGAGGAGCCGTGGAATGGCTTAGCTGGTCAGTGGATTAGCTGGTCAGTGGATTAGCTGGCCAACAATGTCAGCATCCATGGGACCATGATTCGCAAACTCCGCACGTGGGTGCCGGGTTATGTAGGTACGTTATTTACCAGGATATCAAATATCCAGGATTCCGCATAGACGTCCCAGGGTCCCAGACTCCCCAATGGTCACGATCCCCACAGCTTCAGGTGAACGAAAGGGTTCGTTCTGGGAAACTCTATCCTGGACCATAGTACTCCGTACACTACCACTTTTCGCCCCGTCGATGCCAAGTGCCAATCTATACGTAACACAATCGTTCCAACGTGCCGTGCCATTCTTAGTACGGAGTACGATGGGAGTTGAAACAGCGAAACTACGCGGCTGCCATAAAAAGGACGCTAGATTCGGATACGACTTTGCTCGATCGGGTCCCGCGCGGTGTCTTTGGTTGACAACACTTGCGAGTCAGTCGACGACAAGGGGTCCTTCCTTTTATGTGTTCGGACTCGGTACCCCGTCCGGGGTGCGTCCATCGTGGGTCACTGGATTCACAGCTATTCAGATGTTCTCAGAGGAAAAGAACTGTTGCGGTTTCAACGCCGGGCAGACACTGCGCGTAGATTATGTACTATATACTATTATGTACGTGAGTATTTTTGACGATATCTCCTTAGCCACGAAGGCTCGGGATATCCCTTGATGGTATCCTTTTGATGATGATGATGATGCTTCCCCCAAAAACTCCAGAAGCCCGCTTCCCTGCCTTTTCATAACATGGTCATGACATTTAAATTCCTTTTGTGTATGTTGTATACAACATGCCGGCGTCGTGCCCTCTTTACTCCTCAAGCGACGCGGCGTACTCGATATCCTGCTGCGCCCAGGCCGTCAGGCGCGCAGAGAGGTCCTCGTCCGAGATATCCTCCTCTCTCTCCTTGATACCGAAGCTGTCGGTGCTGCAGGCGCCGGTCCGGCGGAGGTAGTACAGGTGGGCGTCGACGTCGAGGCCGAACGTGCCGCCGTTGCACTTGGTGTTGGCGGCGCCCTCGCAGACCTTGATGTCGGTGATGCCGTAGTCGACGGTGGTGGCGTTGCCGGTGGACAGCCAGTACTCGGGGCTGGTGTGGCGGTAGCCGAAGAGGATGGGGGGCAGACGGGGGACGGGGTCGTCGACGTGGGTGACGCGGTACTCGGCGCCGGTCTGAGCGGTGACGAAGTTGGTGAAGGCGGCGTTGCCGACGCGGGGGCTGCCGTAGGTGTATATGTCGACGGGGTAGCCGTCGCGGCGGAGGTCGGCGGCGGCGATGGTGACTACGGCGCCGCCGAGGGAGTGGCCGGTGCCGATGATGGTGTAGCTGGGGTTGGCGGTCTTTGCGGACTTGACGAAAGCCAGGAGGGAGTCCTTGACCTCGTCCCAACCGTTGGCAAAGCCGGTATGGACCTTGCAGTCATCGACAAAGTCGCAGTCGTCGAAGCCGAAGAGGATGTTGGTGATCCAGTTGCGGACGTTGCTGGAGCCGCGGATGGCAATGACAATGTTCTTTCTCACGGGATCCGTGGCGACGAAGCCCTGGAGGCCAGAGACGAGTCCGCTGGGAGCGTGTTAGTTAGGTAAGAAGTCAAGGCTGTTTGGTCAACTTACGAAAAGGTTCCCACAATCTTTCCTCCGTTGGCGGTGACATCGGGGCAAGCATCGGCGCTGCAGGTGATTGATGCACCAGCGGCGGCCTCGCTGTTGCAAGAGGTTGCTGCCACCATCTAGGTTATATGTTAGCGCACGCGCTAACAAGTCAAGAAGTCTGGGCATGTCCTACCTGAACATAGTACTCAAAGTTGGACAGGTCGGCGCTCGATACCGTCACGGCTCTTTCGTCGAGAGCAGCCACCGGGGCCCTGGCATCGAGGATGGGAGATGCCGAGACTGCGGCAGACAGCAAAGGGAGAAGCGAGAACTTGGCCAGCATGATGATGACGGTAGACGAAACAACTCAAGACAACAGGAACAGGGGCGGAACTCGAGGACTTGCTCGTAGGGCACAAGGAACAGAGAGACAAGGCAAGCTATCGTCCTCCAGCTGCTGCAACGTCTTATACATAACGAAGAGAGCAACGAACGGAGCACCGGGGTAACGAGGCCAGTGGATCAACATCGAGTCGTACACCCCAGACAACGATCCGTTGTAAGGGTTGCGGTGAGTGTCCACCATGTCTCCAAGACTCCCAACTCAAGCATTCATTGCTCGGGCGAGGTTGGGGGCCGGCAAGCAAACCAACTCGATATTGGGGATATGCGAGCCAGGGTGAGGCTTCTCACGCTAGAGCAAACAAAACGCAAGACTTTGCGGTTTCTGGCAGTTGCTCCGCCTCTTAGAGCAATCTCGCCAGGCACAGAGCGGTGGAAATCGGCACTAGAAGCGCCAGTTGCGAATGGAAGAGATGCGTGCTTGGAGAAGGCGGTTCCATACTCCATTAGCAGGGGGCCAAGCTCAAGAGGTCCTACCGGGGGGGCGGCAGTGCGGGATAGACAGCTTTGGCCATTGGGTGGCCTCGTCAGACGAACAAGCGGACAAGACCTGGTCCTGGCCACTATAGCCAAGTTATGGTGGCAGTCAGCGGTTCGGAGTGACTACTAGCAAGCCTCGAGTGATAGAGGGGAGAGATAGGTCTTGAATCAGTCCAACCATAAGGAACAGAATCCACGTGGGTGTGATGAGGTTGATGGACCGTCAAGGTGGTAAGGAAGCGCCCGTGCGGTCAGACAAAGAGACAAAGACATCTCGATCCTTGAGTGGTGTAGCGTAACGACTGAGAGGCGGGAGACAAGCAATGAGAGTTTCTGCTCAATACTTCCGAGATCCTGGGGTGTGATTTGACGCCACGTGAGCCAAGCATCCCCATAGTGGGCTTGCCGCTCATTGAATGACGGCGACTGAGTGGATGGTTCCTGAACGGCGACGAGCCGGGGTGAAGCTGGGCAATTTCCACTTCTGTTGGGCTCTGTCGAAACAATAGCGTCCGCATCGGAAGAAGTTGTTAATGAAGCTGGCCGAATGGTCCTTGTCCGAACGAACTGGTGGTCAATTGCGGTCGGCCGATTGTAGGAAGAATCCCGCCGGCCCCCCGGGCGAGTCCCTGGACGAGGCCCGCAGGAGCTCAACAAAATGCTGCCAATATGGTCTTGTGCGAGTTGGATTTTTCCGATTAGTCTTAAGAGTCGTAAGTCAAAGAGCCAAGATACGAAAAATCGGTTCGCGATGCTGGAGAGCCGCTCTTGAGGCATCACGCGGATGAACAGTTTCGTACCACGGACCGGTTCTCCCAATCGAGTATGGAGGTCGGACAGGCAGAACAAGTTCCAAGTTCCAAGAGCATCAACGCCCAAAGTTGTCGGCATAAAGGACACTATAGACTATTGACAAAGTATTTGCAAAGAAAAAAAGCATGTGGATGTGATTAAAGACGGGAAGATGCAGCTGAGATGGATGGCGGATGCAACACCAAAGCCACTAGATTGCAGTAGAGGATGATGAAGGTGGGATGAAATGCTTGGAGAGTTGGGGTCGGCGGCAGCGTTATGTCATGTTGCTTCCTGCCGCGTCTTGGGAGCTGAATCTCGCAGCTTCCTTCTTGTCTCTAGGTGTGCGGCAGCTTCATGCCGTCCTTGCCAGCTTCTCTACTCCGTAGACTCTTCCTCCTTCATCCACCCACCCACACCTCCAACGGTCAACGGTCAACTGTCAACCTCCATCCTCGATTCTTCCATCCCCCGTTCTCTCCTCCACTCATCGTCGATTCGTCCCTTCTTCCCACCGGGCCACCCGTACCTGATGATCAGATGTCGACCTAGCAACGCGGGGTTGAGACATTCTAGAAAGAAAGGCTGTCATCCGGAGTCCGCGCCCACGAGACCTCTTCGTCGCCCTCCACCACATTGTACTTGGTCTATTGGTCTCTTGGGCCAATGCAACCTCGATGCCTCCCCCTCACGACCAGTTGACCACCCGGCGATGTTGCAGCCATCAGCTACGGCATATCGGACGCTACCACACATCTCATTCAGCTATCACTGCGCCATCTCTCGAACCGACATTTGACATTCTTCTCCCCAAGATTGCCGTTCATGCCGTGCCGCTTCCACAGACCTTGCCTTTTGATCGATTCCCGTTTTCCGTGCAGAACAAGAGCCGAAATCTGCGCTCCAGCATCCCTGACCCCTGCTCCTCGATCTTCGCCGCTGGACCGAGTTTGGGATTTCCGACCGCCTGGTGCTCTTCGCTTGCGAGTTTCCTAATCTCAACACTGCCCTAGACTCGATCTGGTGGACGTGGCAGACCCAAGCAGAGACCTCTTGGGGTATCACGAGGTCGGTCTTGTAATACCGCCACTCCGATGCCACACACCCATTTGCCTGCTGCATATGCACTTATTCAAGGAAATAGACATCTGTGGCCCACCAGTGAACCACGCGCGCAATGCAACGCCCGGCCACAATCTGACAGCTCTCTCCCCGCGTCGGAGCCGAGCCCGGACGAGCAGTGTTTTTTTTTTAATTTTATTTTAACAGTTTGCTGACCGCTCACAGCTCGCCAGGTATTTCCACCAAGCACCCACCCTGCACGTAACAAGGGAGATCTTCACATCCATTTCGCATGTCACCTTTGATCGGCCATGTCGACATTTACGGTCATCATCGCCGTCTTGTTGACCCTTTGGGCCTCGAGCGTGGGTCTTCTTCACGGCTTAATCTTGTCATATCCACCGCTCCTCTCAACCGGAGTCGACGCCCTCGCAGAAAGCCCGACTCAGAACTGTCATTGTTCCCCGGGGACTTGCGAATGCCGTCGCTTAACTCCAAGTCCCAGGTTCCCACCTACCAACTCCCGCCCGAAGCGAGGCGGTTTCGGCCGCTAATCCGGTTCGACACCGAATCGATCCTTCGTACCACAAGACTACAACACAGAATCTCGAAAGGGTGGCATTTTCCCCGCCCTCCACTGACTTATCGCTGGCGCTGTCGTATCAAACCATACTTTGTCTACGCGACATGTCGATCGACCACTCTAACACTCATATGTGACAAGCATAGGCCCGAACAATCCAGCACAGCTACCCAAAGGGAGCATCCCACAACCTTGATACGTTGCAATATGTGCCCTTTTCTAATGCTCTTGGACCCTTCTGGTAGCTATCAGGACATCATGAGCCGTCAGGTATGGCTGCATATCCCTGCGGTCAGTAGAGTCCACGGAGCTGCCAAGCGGATCGTCTGTTGTCACTTGCCTTCTATAACACGCGGACTTTAAGGGCCCGTGATTGGAGTGTATAGTCATAATGAGAAGTGAGAGCTACCTGTCCGCCAGTAGCCTGGATGTCCCGTGCGTGGTATATAAGTTAATGGTGGTGCTCGCGATGCCCCAATTTCTGTAGCTCTTGTCCGTCCGCTTGTGTTGACGTAGCTCTCCCTCGTGACCTATATCATTGGTTCGAGTCTAGCCTCTAAGAGCCTTGTGGTAACGAGACTAATCGACCGCCGCCATGGCAAACACATTCTCTGTCAAGTCCTTGGCCGTAGCCCTTCTCGCAAGTCAGATCTCGTCCTGCGACGCCGCCGTGATATCAGTGAGATCCGATGTGCCTGCCGGATATGTGGCCGCGCCCTACTACCCAGCGCCATACGGCGGCTGGGCCTCGGATTGGACAGACAGTTATAGGAGGGCGAAAGCTGTAGTTGATAAGATGACTTTGGCTGAAAAGACCAACATCACGTCTGGAACTGGCATCTTCATGGGTGAGTCTTGAGTACTTTAGTGGGCGATATCGTAGAGCTCATTCAACTAACATGCCTAGGGTGCGTTCGTCACTGACAACACAAACAACTCCTGCTAACTATACCCAAGCCGCTGCGTTGGAAACTCTGGCAGCGCTCTCCGTGTCGGTTTCCCCCAGCTATGCCTCGCAGACTCGGCAACCGGTCTCCGTCAAGCCGATAACGTGACAGTGTTCCCGTCCGGCATAACGACCGGCGCCACCTTTGACAAGGACTTGATGTACGCTCGCGGCGTTGCCATAGGCAGGGAGTTCCGAGGCAAAGGCGCCAACGTGTACCTGGGGCCGAGCGTGGGTCCCATAGGGTATGTTTCACCTCGATGATGTTATCAGGTCGACCATGGAAACGCTGACCATACGACCAGTCGAAAACCCCGTGGTGGCCGAAACTGGGAGGGCTTTGGCGCCGATCCTGCGCTGCAGGGTAAGGCTGCTGCTCTAACGATCAAGGGCGTCCAGGAGCAGGGTGTCATTGCCACGATCAAGCATCTTATTGGCAACGAGCAGGAGATGTATCGCATGTACAACCCTCTGCAGCAGGGCTACAGCTCTAACATCGGTACGTTGTCGATTTCAGAGAGAAGCGGTGTTTGGTTTGTCGACTAACAACAACAGATGACCGAACTCTACATGAGCTGTACCTCTGGCCTTTTGCGGATGGTGTACATGCAGGCGTAGGGTCCGTGATGACAGCCTACAATGCGGTATGTGTTTCGTATACATCCTCGAGACTTTAGCTGACGGAAATTAGGTCAACGGCTCAGCATGCAGCCAGAACAGCTATCTTATCAATGGCATTCTGAAAGACGAGCTCGGCTTCCAAGGCTTCGTCATGAGCGACTGGCTTTCACATATGTCCGGCGTCGGCTCCGCCCTCGCGGGCCTGGACTTCAACGCCCCGGGCGACCAGCAAGTTCCCCTGACGGGCTACAGCTACTGGATGTACGACCTCACCAGAGCTGTTCTGAACGGATCCGTCCCCGTGGACCGCATCAACGATATGGCCACCAGAGTCCTGGCGAGCTGGTACCAGATGGGCCAAGACCAGGGCTTCCCCGCGCTCAACTTCGCCACGGGAACCCGCAACAGGGTGGGAGATCTCTACCCGGGAGCCTTTCCCTTCTCCCCCAGCGGCGTTATCAACGAGATGGTTCAAGTGCAGGAGGACCACTACCTCGTGGCCAGGCAGATCGCGCAGGAGGCCATCACCATGCTCAAGAACAACGGCAGCCTCTTACCCATTGCCACCTCGGCGTCGATCAAGGTCTTTGGTACCGACGCGATAACGAACCCAGATGGTCCCAATGCTTGTGCCGATCGGTCATGTAATAAGGGTCTGCTCGGCATTGGCTGGGGCTCGGGGACGGTTGACTACGTCTACCTTGACGATCCCATCACTGCGTTTAAGAAGAGGGCCAGCAACGTCACGTTCTACAACACCGACTCCTTCCCCTCCGTACCGGCTCCGACAGCAGACGATGTTGCGTTTGTCTTCATTACCTCGGACTCTGGGGAGAACCAATATGTCGTAGAGGGCAACAACGGGGACCGCAGCTCGTCTGGTCTCGACGCCTGGCACAACGGTAACAAGCTAGTCCAGGATGCCGCAGCAAAGTATTCCAATGTCGTGGTCGTCATACACTCCGTCGGACCTATCGTCGCCGACTCGTGGATCGATCTGCCCAGCGTCAAGTCCGTCCTGGTCGCCCATCTCCCCGGCCAGGAAGCAGGCGAATCCCTCGCCAACATCGTCTTTGGCGCAGCATCCCCCTCCGGCCACCTCCCCTACAGCATGACCAAGAAGGAATCCGACCTCCCGGACTCCGTGACCCAGCTCGTCGGCGGCTCCCTCGGCCAGCCCCAGGACACCTTCTCCGAGGGCCTGTACATCGACTACCGCTACCTAAACAAGAACAGCATCAAGCCGCGCTTCGCCTTTGGCCACGGGCTGAGCTACACCGCCTTCACCTACACTGGCGCAACCATCAGCTCCGCCACGGCGCTCAGCGCAACCCCGCCGGCCCGCCCCGCGAAGTCGGGCATCCTGACGTACACAGCGCCCATTCCCGACTGGACCGAGGGCGTCGCGCCGTCCGGCTTCAACAAGATCTTCCGGTACATCTACTCCTGGTGCACCGAATCCGAGGCCAAGGACGCCGTCGCCGCCTCCAAGACGGAGACGTACCCGTACCCGGAGGGCTACAGCACGGCGCAGAAGCCTGGCCCCCCCGCCGGCGGCGCACAGGGCGGCAACCCTGCCCTCTTTGACGTTGTCTTTTCCGTGTCGGTGAAGGTGACCAACACGGGCTCCAAGTACTCGGGTAAAGCGTCCGCGCAGGCGTACGTGCAGTTCCCCGGCGGCGGGCCCGAGACGCCGGTGATTCAGCTGCGCGACTTCGTCAAGACGAAGAATTTGGCGCCGGGGGAGAGTGCCACCGTGACGCTGCAGCTGACGAGACGGGATTTGAGTGTGTGGGATGTGGTTAGCCAGAACTGGATCGTGCCGAATCCCACTGGGAGGTATAAGATTTGGATCGGGGAGGCGAGTGACAAGCTGTTTCTGGCTTGTTATACGGACACCAAGACGTGTGAGGCTGGATTGGCAAGCCCTGTTTGATTTTTCTTGTGTTTAGTTATTCTTCTGAACTCTCCTTCAAACCATTCATGCGCAAGGGTTGGTTGATGGTTGTCAACCGGTAGCGAACAGAACATTAAGATCGGGTCTCCTGTAGAAAGAACGCTGTCAACGGGAACTGTTGTTGAATATTCAGCTTTTCGGAATTTGATCACGGTAGTGTCTCAGCCTATTAATACAGGGTGGTATCTCTCACGACTACAATCACAAAAGCAGCTCCCAGACCAATACCCGATCCAACACAAGAGTTAGACCCAACTCTCAGCCCAGCATCATAACCATACCATTCTTAATAGCGTCAATCTCCTTCTTGCCTAGCGGATCCTTCTTACTAAAAGCATGCTGCTTCCTCTTCGCAGGCGTCCACGACGTAATATCCAAATCATCCACACCAATCTTCCTCCCCTTCTTATACGACGCCAGCGCATCTGCCCACCCCCAAGGGTCCTCGCCGTGGTCCCCGGCGTTGGGCAGCTCCTCCTCATCGTTGACGTCCTTGACGAGGGCCAGCAGCCCGGGGACGCCCTTGAGGGTGATGCCGTGCTTCTTGGCGTACGAGGCGACGTAGCTGTCGAAGTTCTCGGCCGTGAAGAGGAAGGGACGCTTCTTGGACTTTTTGTGAACGGTCTCGTCTTGCAAGAGGTCGAAGCCGCGGAAGGCGGAGGCGGTTTTGAGCATGCCGGCCATGACGCAGCCTAGGTCTTGCACTTCCGAGTCCGGGGCGAGGGTTGCGAGGAAGAGGTTGCCGATGAGTTTTGCTGTCTCGTCGACGAATTCTCCGTCGTCGGCCCTGACACAAATGTGTGAGTGATTCGTTGTTGTCAAAATGGAATTGGCCGTAAAATCTTACATGGCAAAGTCACCACCATTAAGATACCAAATAAACGGGCAAATCGCCTCGCAAATAACCCACTGCTCCCGCCAGTTGCCCTTGGCCTCCTCGTAGTCGAGCACGAGGTTCTGCAGGACCTGCAGCACGCCGTAGGCCATGTGGTCGTTGTACGTGTACATGCGGAAGCTGTCCGGGTGCTCGGCCGCGGGCTTGGTGCAGAGGCACGTCTTGCCGCCGTCGCGTTTCTGTTTGGGCTTTTGCTTTTCGAGCTCGATGATGACGAGGTGTTTGGAGTTGTCTTTGTCTTTGGCGTTGGTCTTCTTCTTGCTGGTGTTCTTGTCGGCTGCTTTGGACTTGGATTTACCCTTGCCTCTGGGTTGGGGCTCTTCTTCTTCGTCCTCATCATCCTTGTCGTCTTCCTCCTCGTCATCGCCGTGCCTGGTGCCAAAGGGTCACCGGACTACATGCTCAAAGGCATAGGCAACCTCTTCGCAGGCCTTCTTGTAGTCCTCGTCGGCGTTACGTGACGCAGAGACGGTTGACCAGCGGGTGTTCTTGGCAGGCAGGCCACCGGTTCTTACCGCGGTCGTCATCGGCAGCTGCGGGTGCAGGTGAAGATGCCTCAGCCTCGGGAGCAGTAGGCTTGGCCTTCTTATTGACACCAGACGCCGTTCCGGTTGAGCGTCTCTTGGGAAGCATTGTTGTGTCTCTTGGTTGTGTTTGTGTGGCACGGATGAGTGTAAGTGAGTCTGACAGGGATAGCTACTTCATGAAGAAATGAAAGTGAAAGAGAGCTTCTCCTGCATCACCAAGAATAATGAAAACGGGGGCTACGTTTTAAGAACCGTTGAGCTTGTATGGGATTCCGAGCAACCGATGTCACTATCGAAAGTCAAAAAGTTGCTCAAGCTATGAGTTCATTGCTTTTTCATCCCGACGCGCGCAGAACGCGTTTGAGCTTCCCTGAGTATGACAAAATGTTGATCAACCCCATGGGCCCCCCATCCCTGGACGCGTCGAATCATATGACATTCGTGTCGATCAAGATAACGTTTATTTTCTCTCTATATCCCCAATTGCTAAGGTATACGGACAAAATCCCATTCGATAATGTCTTCTTAAGTTTGATAGTATGAAGTATGAAAGTGATGGAAACAGTGTCAATGGCCGGCCGTGCCGAGTAATAAGTCCGGTTTGCTTCGGGGCCGGAATCGGAGTAGCGCCGGCTTCACTGCTCACACTCTTTTCCCCTCCAGATCTCGGCAGGGGTGTGGTGGAAGAGGCACGTTACATGGACACGATATGTTGGCTTTCAATAAATTCAGGTAAGTAGAGACAGTAGTGGAACTAGCCGGGTTCATTGAGAGCGCGGACCGAACAGAATGGTTCGTCACAAATATACACATTTACTGCTTTTCGTGTTTGCGAAACGTTCGCCGTGACCTATGGCACACGGTTGATGGCGTCTTGTTGTCAGGAGAACAAGCGCATTGCCCTATGCATTGAGAGCCATAACCGTAACTGAGCTTCGTAGACTTTTACCTCTCCACAATGAAGTCTCGGATGCACGTAGCAGATCTGCTCAATGCCGGGGATGTCAGTGAGCAACCTCATCAGGCCCTGCCGGCTGCTCCCGCATAGTTCAACGGCCAACCATGAACTCCCTAGACCCCGCTGGTTGAGTTGTTGTACATTGGCTTCTTATTGATACATATTGAACACTACCTCACTCGGAGGCCCTAATGTCTGAGTCTTTCTTTAGCCCGACTTGGGGCTCAACATTCCCTATACTGGCAAAACGTTCGATGAAGGCCTTTCCTGGGACGATTGGGCCCTCTTATCCCCGTCTGTAGCGATGGCTCATCCTCCCTTCGACAGTTCTCGTAGCTCTACCCTCCCACGCTACGTTCAGACGCCGAGCTTTGTGCGGCCCTTCTGGCGCCTCCGCGCAATAATCTTGCGTCCGTCCTTGGTCTTCATGCGAGAGACGAAGCCGTGTCTGCGCTTCTGGATCAGGCGGGTGTTACGGTTCATGGTGTTGCGAGGACCGCAGCGGAGCTGCATGGCGCCCAGGGCAGGGTGCTCCGAGATGGCGCTCGTGGGGACCAAGTCGGCGATGGCGCCGTCGGCGATCGAGGGAGTGAACGGCGTAGCATTCGGCCGGCGGAAGGCGGATGTGAGAGGTGTGATGGACGGACGCAGCGAGGGGAAGGAGGAGAATGTCCTATGGTGCCGGTTAGCTGCTGTTTGCACTGCTACTACTAGGGGATTATGGCGCACCTTTGTGATGTCAATTGAGCGATGACGCGCACCGGCTGAGTGGCCGGTCCGGCGAGGAAGCTCCTCGCCAGGCTTGTGATGGACTGGCGCATCATCTTGGCGGCAGTTATGTGGTAGTCGTTCGAGCGGCGTGGAACTCGAAGTGTCACTATCACCAGCTTCGAGATTTTGCGGGAAGACTTTCCTGCAATCGAACGGCAGTTACCGTCGCTCATGCATCAAACGGGGTTCCACCGTTCGGACGGGGCTTTCGTCTGCACGCAAGACATTGCATGAGGCGGGTGTTTCAGCCAATTAAAACTGGGGTAAGCTGGAGTCCTCACAGCCAATGATCGTCTCTGCCGGCAGCCGCAAGCCCCGAACCGCAAACCTGCCCGCCCCCACTTGGTTCCATTCGCCGGCTCACTGTGGACAGCTTGCCTGAGCTAACAATACTCCGTACTCCGTACCCAAGCTGTCAGACCCAGCTTGCGACAAGGTCCGGAGCCTGGCCCTGCTATTCTTTCCTTCCGTCTACAAATCCCCAATATCTTCCATTCTTGTCCCTCCTTTGCAACCCCTCCGGAATCCGAAGAAAAGCAAAGAGAGGCCAACATGGATTTCCTTCAACGCCTCGCGCGGTTCTTGGACCGACCTCTCTTCCCGTGGAAGCGCCTCATCCTCGGCTTCTCGGTCGGCCAGTTCGTTTTTGAGAGCTTCCTCTCCCTCCGCCAGTACCAAGTCCTCAAAAACACCAAGCCCCCCAAGGTCCTCGAACAAGAAGTCTCCCAGGAAGTTTTCGACAAGTCTCAAGCCTACGGTCGCGCCAAAGCGGAATTCGGTTTCATTAGCGGTCTCTGGGGTCAGATCCAGAACATTGCCTTTATCCAATTCGACGTCCTCCCCAAGCTCTGGTCATGGTCCGGTAACCTGCTGCTAAAGTTCGCGCCGGCGCGCTTCTCCGGCGAGATATCCCAGTCCATCGTTTTCGTCCTCGCCTTCATCATGATCCAGCAGGTCCTCTCGCTGCCCAGCTCCATCTACCAGACCTTCGTGCTGGAGGAGAAGTTTGGCTTCAACAAGCAGACGCCCAAGCTCTTCATCACCGATATGATCAAGTCCCAGCTCCTCGCCTTCGTCATCGCCCCACCGATCCTCGCCGGTTTCCTCTCCATTGTTCAGAAGACAGGCAACCAGTTCTTCTTCTACCTCTGGGCCTTCGCCGCTGGTCTACAAGTCTTCATGATCACCATCTACCCGGTTGCCATCCTGCCCCTGTTCAACAAGCTGTCGCCTTTGGAAGAGGGCGAGTTGAAGAACGGCGTCGAGAGCCTCGCCAAGAGCCTGAACTTCCCCCTCCACGAGCTCTATGTGATTGACGGAAGCAAGCGCAGCGCCCACAGCAACGCCTACTTCTTTGGTCTCCCCTGGAAGAAGCACATTGTCATCTACGATACCCTCATTGAGAAGAGCGAGACGCAGGAGGTCGTTGCCGTTCTGGCCCACGAGCTTGGTCACTGGAGTCTCGGCCACACCACGCGCCTCTTTGGCATCTCCCAGGTATGTATCTGTGGTCAATTGGCTCGCTGTCATTCACTAACCTTACGATAGGCCCACTTCCTCTACATCTTTGCCCTCTTCTCCGTCTTCATCAGCAACAACTCCCTGTACGCCGACTTTGGTTTCCTCACGGAGCACCCCATCATCATCGGCTTCATCCTCTTCTCCGATGCGCTCTCTCCTATGGATACCGTCGTCAAGCTGCTCATGAACATCCTGAGCCGCAAGTACGAGTTTCAGGCCGACGCCTTTGCCCAGAAGCTCGGATACTCGGCTGAGCTGGCTAGATCCCTCCTCAAGCTCCAGATCCAGAACCTCAGCTCCATGGACGCCGACTGGATGTACGCGACCTACCACTTCTCTCACCCGCACTTGTCGGAGCGCCTCAATGCGCTCAACTGGAAGTCTACGGGCAAGGTCACTTCGGAGGAACCCACCGTCGGCAAGACCTCTGGAAGAGATGAGTTGTAAAGGGGGCTTGAATGAATAGAGTGCTTGCTTCTTTCACAAGCATCACCGGGGTTTACACTCCGCAGACATCTTTGTATTATTACTAGATCACCCAATGAACGGGATGGTGACTACTCAGTCAAGGAAGCAAATGGAATCAATCTTTTTAAGCATTGAAAGCAAAGCTAGCATTTTCCTCTGATAGAGCCAAGTTTCAGGGCTCACCGTCTTGGGGCTCTCATGTTGGCCAACACGCGTGCCAGGAGTTCCTCTCTTGTGTCGTTCTCTTGCGGAAACAGGTTTCGCTATGATACATGTAAGTAAACAATGACAGAGACGGAGAACAGAACTGCAAATACCGCCGCGAGCCATCTCCTCATCTCCTCTCTGGTCCAATCTTCCGGGTTGCCTGTGGGATCCGCCCCGGCGGGAAACATGTCGCCACCATAGATGGCCCAGACAGCTACGGCCGTGACCAAGCCACCGAATGCTGATGACGGTTAGCGATCAATTCTGTCGTGGAACGGTATTGTACAAGGACATACCGAGTACCGCATTCTATCGAAATGTTAGCAGGGTAATTAGACGAAGTCATAGTGAGAAATACGGACCCTGGATCTCATGGCATTGTCAAGTGGTGTAGGCATCGTGGAGGTGTGGCGGTGCAGTGACAGTGTGTCTTGTGCAACAGAAAGCTAGAACCTTAGGTTTTCTTATTTGGCTAACGACGCGCCGTACCTTATATATAGTGATTCGGGGAGAGAGAAAAGAAACCCCTTCTGAGCAACGTGTTATGCGACGTGTTCGTTTAGAGACTGGATTCGGTTGAAGCGTCGTCAACCCATGCCAAAAGTAGGTACAGGCCGAGGGTCAGGTTGGGTCCAGCGCCACGTCTACCCCGAGAGCTTCGGAGTGTGGTGTGACGAGTGCCACAGTGACGTCCCATCTGAAAGTGGTGGTGTTGCCTGTGGCTGTGGGGTGGGGAGGGGGGAGAAGAGGGAACCCGACGGGACCTGACTCCGCTTCTCGGTGTGCTCGGTAACAACCTAACCTCCCGACCGACGGGTCCAAGTTCCCAGCCCGCCCCGATAAGATAAGGTCGGAACCTCGCAATGTGCATGCATGGGAATTGTCGAGTCCCTCCCCCCGGCCGAGTACTAGATCTGGCCCGTGCGTTTTCGCTGCCACAGGGGTCCATCCCACAAAATCAATTTTCCATCGAAAAAAAGACCACGGAAGTCTAACGACAGCAACCACTCAATCCGACCAGACAAGACCCCCTCCTTCGTTGTCGCCAATCCCCCCAAAAATACCGCCAAGATGCCTCGCGAAATCGGTGATATCAAGCAGGTACGTCGCTACGATTCCTGGAGGCGCCGAATTGCTGCTTGGAAATTTCTTGCGGAGAAAATTGACTAACATCTGCTGTTCCTGTAGTTCATTGAGATTGCCCGGAGAAAGGACGCTTCCTGTATGCTCAACCTAAAATCCCCTTCTAAACCGCTACCAAGACCACACCCAACGAAGCCTCGATGCGATTTCTGCGACACGAGGAGAACATCAAATCTGAGGACGTCTAGGCTGGGGAGCTCACTGAGAGAAAAAGAGGACGGCATTTCTAACGTTGTGTCTGAATTATAGCCGCTCGCATCAAGAAGAGCACCAAGAACTCCCAGATCAAGTTCAAGGTCCGCTGCCAGCGCCACCTCTACACCCTCGTCCTCAAGGATTCCGACAAGGCCGAGAAGCTCAAGCAGTCCCTTCCCCCTCGTACGTTCTAAATCCCCTTACTCTTCCACCGCCCTTTCGCTTCGGCGCAGTTTTTTCTCTCCTGTGCGCCCGAGCTTCGCTTTCTAACGGAACCTCTCGTGCACAATCGAGGAGGAGAGAAGAGAAATTGCCAGGCCGAGGCGATTTACCAATACAGGAAACTGAAGCTAACCACAATCTCCCCACAGAGCTCCAGATCAAGGACGTCCCCAAGAAGAACCCCAAGGGCAAGTCCTCCGCATAAGGGATTTCCGTCAAAAATCGTCAAAACTTAGCTTCGATGGGTCTATGAAGAGGGAAAAGGAAAGCATGAAGTAGCCTGTCATGAGGTCAATGGAATGAAATTTTGCTCGTTCCCCCGTGGGTTCTGTGTGTCTTTCATGGGGCTATTGGCCGGTCGGTCTATCTGGGGAAAATGGGGAGATTTTGAAAGCGCAGTGTTTTGTTTCTCTTATTTCGTCTTTCTCGGAAGGGAAATGCATGGAATGGGAGAGACGACCTGCGTCACCACATACATGGCGTCGAGGAATATCACCTAGGCAAATTTGCGAGATGAGATGGAGACTTTGTCAACTTTTCGTTGCTAGTCAGACATTTCCCGCCAACGAAGAAACCATTGAACACAACGCAAAGACTGCCACTAGTGCCTCCCTCCATCTTTCCCTGACGGCTATGCTCCTCTCTTGCAAACCGGACAGCACCAGTAACACCCTTAGAGGCCATCTAACATCTAAACGCCAAAGGCTCCGCATCTCGGATTTATCGACGTGTGTACCATCACAGGCACCTCACATGAGCCGCTTGTAGTGCCAAATGTCCGTCCCCGTCACAAATTCCTGAATGCCAGCCCACTCCTTGAACCCCTCGCGCTCCGCAATGGCCTTGTGCTGTTCCACCGTCTCCCAGCCGCAGTACATGACATACTCCTCGAGGTCCTCGGCGGCCTTTTCGATCCGCCAACCGCCGCGGACGGGGAACGGCTTCGACGACTCCTCGACGACCCACTTGGCCTCGGCGTACTTCTTGACAAACTCCTCCTTCTTCTCCGACTTCACCCCGAACCGCCCGACGCTGAGCACCGGTGCCGTCAGGAGAGATGGCGGCTCGTCTTGCGCCTTCTTCTTGCCCTCTGCTTTGCTCTCTTCCTCGGGTGCCGGCGCTTCCGGCTGCTTGTCCTTGGACTCCGCCTCCGCTCCCGCAGCCCCGTCCTTCGTCTCTGAGGGCGCTGATGTGGGCTTCGCAAAGATGGGCGCGTCAATGTGAAAAAATAGCACGCTCCGCGGGCCCTCGATGTGAATGTGCGGCATCAGCTTGGCCATGACGTTTTGGTTCTCGGGTGACGCGATCCACTCCCCATGCGCCTGCGGCGAATCCCACTGCGCTGCCAGGAGTATCACGGTCGGGTCCTCGACCTGCTGGAGGATGGCGGTTCCGCGCTCTATCCGGGTTGGCGGCAGACCGGGCTTCTGGCGCAGAACCCAGGTGTCCTGAACGGTCTGGCAGTAGTCCATGAGCTCCTTGACCTCCTCGGTGAGGGGCTCCTTGAATTGGAAAAGGGCGAGCTCCGTCACGGCCATCGTTGCGGGCTTTTTGGACTTGAAGGACGAGGGAGGATATGATTTCTTCTGCAGATCGAGGTATCAAGTTGAAGACGGCAATTCCGGGGTTCGCGGGGTCGGCGGGAAGCTCTTCGCGCGGGGTTCGGTGCGGGCCGAGGGATGGTACAAGGGTACTTTGGGGCTCTGAATACAATGATATAGGGGAAGACGTCTCTCTGCTGGAGATGATGTCTCGGGAAGAATCTTAGGCCTTGCTCACGTCTTTGTGTTTTCTATTCGCTGAAGTCAGGATCGGGGCATCCGAGGAGATAATGGGGTGCGAAGTCCACATGGCGGGGCAGCGAGGCTGCAGGACGATATCGATGCAGGATGAGTGACGCTGACGCCCGGCGAGTACCTAGCGGCACAGACGCGACGGTCCTAGGTTAGTGCAGGAGCCGTTAGCTTAGTGATAGGCTCAATTGTGTGACAGCCTAAAGTTGATATGCATTGTTCTTCCGTCTGAAGAGGCCAAGCAAGCTTGACCTTCTCCTCAATGCTGCGATTTGGCTGGACGATTACCCCGCCGTTGCAGTAATGCGATGCTTCTGGGGATTATACTTTCGCCTGTTGCGTAGCACTTTGGGGTTCGAAGTCTTTGATAGCTTTACGCAAGGTTGCAAGCTGTTGCTTAAGCTAAGTCGCAATACGAAGAAGTCGGCTCCCATGGCATGTCGATGGAGTCAGGCACTGGCTAAGACGGCATTTCATGGCTTGCTGGGGTTATTCCACCTAGATTGACTCAAGTGGACTGAACTTCTCAGTTCCCAGTAGTCATCTCTGAGATCTTGTAGATACGAATTGCAGATGGAAGCTGTTCATGAACTTGAGAACGATGTTCTTGACGATGCTCCCTATTTTACGAGGTCGTTTGCATCTGTGGAACTCCTTGGCATATGTTATCGTACACGTAGATAGCCGCCGGTGTGGTTGAGATTGTGCGCTTGAAGCACTGGCGAGACAAGAGCTCGGCGAGACTCATCACCGATTTGTGTTCCTGCCAAGCGTTTGCTTGTTTCTGGCTATCGTGCGCGGCGATCGACAAGTCTCCTCAGGTGTGAGGAGAAAGACCCGCAAATGCACTGCGCAGTCTGCGCCTCGGTCGTCAAGCTGAAAGCTCCCCGGCACGCCCGGCGAGGGATCTAACGGCAAGGTATCGATAAGCCAACCTTCGTGTTCGTGGGTTCCGCAACGGCGCAACCTGTGCTGTGCCGCTGGTAACAACTGCCTGCCGGCAATGATTGATGTTTGGCGGAAAACGGTGCTCCAGAGCACGGCCGCTACATTCTCAATGAGCCTCACGAGGCAGTTGACCGAAGCCTTTCCGTTATGACGCGGCGATGCAACTCATTTTCTTCATCCGAGACACGGAGCTGTCAAACGGTGAAGGTGTCACGAAATAGAGAGACAGGAGGACTTTGAGTGACGGTTTTTCGTACCCCTTTGCGGCTGCTCCCCCTTTCCCCTGATATTGTGACTGCTGCGATGCTTCACCGCCTCGAGTCTTGGTTGTTTCCCTTTGTCATTCACGATGCAATCTCGCGGTTATTGGTTGGGTGAATGCATATCGAGTCCGTGATCGGTGGTGTTGGTCGCATCGGACTGCCCACGTTGGCCATAGGCTCATGGCCGGGGTGAACTGCCTAGGCGGACGCCCTTGGAGCAGATCAGTGTTACCGCAGCCCCTACCACGAACGAATAAAGGCATCAGACGATACGACGCTCAATCTCAACAATGGCGACTTGGTTGACGAACTAGGGGTCGTCATCAAATAGGCGTACCGGATTTCTGGCATTTCTCGACTGTTCAGCAGTCGTAAGCTCGAAGCCGTGCCGCAACTCACAGCTTCCCAATGGTAGCTTGGAGGCGTCCATAGCTGTTGCCTGCAAGCCTGGTTTGCTTGTGGTGTGGTGCTTGTGTGACCAAAGCTGCTGTTGAAAACTGCTGTTGAAAACTGCTGGTATTGAACCGCGAGGATTGTTGCTCCAGATTGCTTCCATTGTGATGGAGGGTCGTGAGGGCATACGTTTACGGGTAGTAGAGGTACCATGCAGCCGGTCAGCATCAAATCGAAGCCTTGCAAGAACAGTCGATTAATTTGCTATTCAGAACCGGTTAGGTTTTAGCTCGAGAGCTCCAAGCTGTCAGCTTCGCATTCAAAACGTCAGTCTCGAGCAGCTGGGCGTTGGATGTGGCGCTGTCAAAAGCTCCTGTTCCCCAACTTGATGTGTTCAAGTCATGTCCCCCACCATCTGGGCTGTGCAGGAGATGGAAGGTACTTTTCCCAATGCTGCCTGCCATGTTCCAACTTCCAAGTACCACAGGTACCACAGAACTAAGGCAAGAAGCAGGTCGCCATCGATGGCCACCCTGCTTCCATGGTCCCACGGATTGCACCTGCAGCAACCCCTGTCAAGGCAATCGGGTGCTTGCCGGGAAACTGCCCACCAGGGCCGGGAACATGATCAGTCATCAGGGGCCAGAAGAAAGAGCGAGCCAATGGAGGAGCACCGCTGTCGTGTTGGCACGGAGAGGTGCCGTAAGAAAGCAAGGTACGAAGTACAGGCGATTCGAGGGCTTTGTGTTGGCTGTCAAGCTGTGTCCCAGTGTTGGAGCCCAAGTTGTATTATTGATGACAAGTAAGCGTAATGACTTGACAGGCAACATCATCAACAACCGTCACGCGCACCAGACGGCAGCATAGCCCTTACCTACTTTGTGAGGCTAGCGAGTGCGTTTCGAGGACATCATTGTGCTTCTCCCGGAGCTGCGTTTCGTCCCAAGTCCCAACAAGACCTGCAGGTTGCATTTGCCATTTGTTCCAATGAGTAATGAGCATAGTTCCATCAAACACCCAAGGTACATCTTGGAGCTTCCAAAAGATTTTCTTGTGGCTGGACAACCGCCACGGGATCTGGAAACATTCCACCCCCGGACTGGGACCCCCGTTCTCCCGCATGGCATCTAAATCAAGTCTCAATTGCGATGCCTTACCTTACCGTCTCTTCTGTCCGTTAGAAAGACAGGACGGGCGTCTCTTTCCTCCAGGCATTCTAACGGAGCACCCCAGTTTCCGTCTTGAACAATACAGTCTTCTCCCAAGTACCTACCATCCACCTCGCAACAGTCCGTAAGGTACCATAGGTACGCTACCTTGCCTACCCTTACCCCTTTGGTGATCGTCTTTCCCCATGTTTCCTGTCGTGACCCGTCGAGACTGTCTCCAGTCTCCTTGTCCTTGCTTGTCCTTGTCGAGCTCCAGCAGCTGCGCAACCACGTTGTCCAATTTGCGGCTTGCTCATCCACCACCCCCCGGAACTTGAGAAAGCTAAATTGCCTAACTGAATCCAGCGTCCCATTCTCTCGTCCTCTAATAAAAGTCGTTGGATTACTGTATTACCAACGAGCTAGACCACTCCTTCTCCTCGAGTCCTGCATCTATCCATCCATTCTCCTGTCTCTCTTCTCTCACACACGCGCCGCTGATCGTCACCCGCTTCCGCTTCCGCCTCTGCCTCTCTTCTCTCACACTCTCTCCCAACAACTTTTTTCTGCTTCACCACCCTCTCTCTCTCTCTCTCTCTCTCTCTCTTGCCCTCTCCACCATTTGCGCCAACACCCACTCACCTCGTCAAGCCTTCTATCACGACCCATCTTGCTGCCGCTGTCTCGATTCGCTCCGCTACCCACCGCTACCACCCACCAATTGACCCCTCACAGCATCACCCATTCGGCACCCTTAGACGACCCTGACAGTTGGGCTATGCGCTGCAACCCTAGTACGGCTCTCTGACAACTATTCGATAACGACAACCTCTCTCTACTCCTTTCGCATACCTCTCTACTCCTTATTTTGCACCGCCCAGCAACGCGTCACATGGCTGTCTTTGCTCCAGAAACGCGAAACGGGGCTGACAGCATTGCCATCAATGGCATACCACCCGCCGCCTATGTAAACGGCAACGGCAACCTGGCGCATCGTCTCAAAATGGAACGCAAACAGTCAACTCCCATGATGCCGGCCTTCATGGTCTCTGCACCAGGAAAAGTCATCGTTTTTGGAGAGCATGCCGTTGTCCACGGCAAGGTACGTTTGCGCCCAAACCCCTTTTTCCCTGCATCAATTTCGCCCATGTACTGACCCACGTCTGACCAACAGGCCGCAATTGCCGCTGCCATCTCTTTGCGATCATACCTCCTCGTCACCTCCCTCTCCAAGTCGAGGAGAACAGTCTCTCTCCGTTTCCCAGACATCGACCTGCAACATACATGGAACATCGACGAACTGCCATGGGCGACCTTTCAACACCCCTCAAAGAAGAAGTCCTACTACGACCTGGTGACGGAGCTTGACCCGGACCTGGTTGCAGCCATCCAACCAAACCTCGCAGAAATATCACCACACAAGTCTGATCAAGTACGAAAAGTGCACCAAAACTCGGCCTCGGCGTTCTTGTACATCTTCCTGTCACTTGGCCACCAGTCTTTCACGGGATGCCTCTACACTCTGCGATCAACGATTCCCATCGGCGCTGGCCTGGGCAGCAGTGCGTCGATCGCCGTCTGCCTGGCAGCGGCTCTTCTCCTGCAGTTGCGCACGTTGTCAGGCCCACACCCAGATCAGCCCCCTGACGAGGCTAGGTTGCAAGTGGAGAGAATCAACCGGTGGGCGTTTGTCTGCGAGATGTGCATACACGGCAACCCTTCAGGCGTAGACAACACCGTTTCAACTCAAGGCAAGGCAGTGGTCTTCCAGCGGACAAATTACAGCAAACCCCCGGCCGTGCGACCTCTCTGGGATTTCCCCGAGCTCCCCCTTCTCCTCGTCGATACGAAGCAGGCCAAGTCGACGGCATTTGAAGTGGCCAAGGTCGGCAAGCTGAAGAAGACGCATCCGGAGCTGGTTGGCAGTATCCTGGACGCCATCGACAAGGTAACTGTTGCTGCAGACACTCTGATTGGAAATGAAACATTCGACAACGAGGGGGAAGAAAGTCTACGAAAGGTGGGAGAGCTGATGACTATCAACCACGGCTTGCTGGTCTCATTGGGGGTGTCCCACCCGCGTCTCGAGCGGATAAGAGAATTGGTGGATCACGAAGGCATTGGATGGACGAAGCTGACCGGCGCTGGCGGCGGCGGTTGCTCCATCACTCTGCTGAAGCCCGATGTGCCCAAGGACAAGCTCAACCGGCTGGAATCTCAACTGGAAGACGAAGGCTACGAGAAATTCGAGACAACCCTTGGCGGTGATGGCGTTGGCGTGCTCTGGCCCGCAGTCCTTAAGAACGGAATGGACGAAGACAATGATGGAGGCATGGAAATCGACCAAGAGAGCTTCCTGAATGCCGACGGTAACGAGGGTGTCGAGAAGTTGGTGGGTGTCCACGGAGGCGTAGGCGAGCGAGAAGGCTGGAAGTTCTGGCGCGTCGAGAGCCATTGATGAGGATGCGACAAGCTTCAATCTGCTTCTACACTACCTTTTTCCAAACAGCCGTGCCATGGCGCAAGGCTGAGAAGATTTATTGGCCACATTGGGTTATTTGCCATACGACATGATAATATGAGGAGGAGAAAGGAACGCTTTGGGTGCGGCTTCATGTATCTATTTTAATCGGCGCTGAGAGCTTAGAAGTCCACCTTGCGGTGCTAAAATTAATGCTTCGTTGATTGACACTGTTGAATGCGAGATGCATCCTCAATTGCAACTGTCTTAGACCTGGCGGCACTTTTTCCAGCTGGAGTATGTCTTGGGAGAAATCCGGTGTCGAAAAAATCCAGGGGCGTCTTCCCGTGGTGGGGTATTGGCCGTTAGAATGCATTTTCCACAGCCCAAAGGCAGTCTGATCTCGCCGCCAGCTCAACCCCGCCATAAACCAAGCCAACCGCAGACATGCCCGCCAAATCAAAGGTCAGCTCCAAAGCCAAGGAAGCTGAGAGCAAGAGTACGTTGGCATCGGCCGTGTTCCTTTTTATCGGATCACAGAGCTTCTCCCTCTGGACCCTTCTCGTCGCTCACTACCTTTGGTTCCGAGCTTTCCTCCTCCTCCTCCCGCGTGCTGACTTAAGCTCTCCCGACACAGGCAAGCAGACACCATCATCCACCGCCGCCGCAGCCGCAGCCCAAGCCCGAGAACCACCAAAGACGGTCAACGAGCGCTCCCTCCACCGCTTCTACCAGACGAACCCGCACGAGCGAAAGCGAGAGGAGGCCGGCGGACTGCACAGCCTCACCCCCGCGGAGCGACAGGCCTGGGTGAACGCGAGCCTCGTACGCCGCGTAGCGAGCAAGGAGATTTGCCTCAACAACAAGGCGGAGCGCGAGTTCTGGAAGCAGGTCAACCGTGAGAGCCCGCCCATCCGCCGCCTCGACCGGCAAAAGACCACGGAAAAGGGTACCGCCGCCGTCGTCTACGACTGGGGGAAAGACAAGAACGGCCGCGACGTGGGCGAGTTACCCCTCGAGCAGTTCGCCGCGCGCGCCGCCAAGCAGGCTCAGCTTACCGCGCTCGAGATCTTGCACAGGAGATTCCTTCAGCGGAGGGAGTTTGCGAGCGCCGGGGTCACGGACGCCGCCACGGGTAACGTCGAGGAGATTTCGAAAGAGGATATTCGGGAGGAGACGCAGAGACGGAGAGAGATGTCGGCCATCAGGAAGGAGCTCTACGGCGACAAGATGGGACCGTATGCGACGGACCCGGAGTGGGACGACGTCGTGCCGATTCCTGCTGAGGAGCCCGAGGGCGCGCTGGCTACGATTGCTTATCCGGAGGACTACGCCGAGGGTAAATAATTCACAATTTCTGTCTCTTCACTATTTGGGGTGTCTGCAAGCTTGCTAGTTTATGTTGGCGAGAGACTGATACCGTGTGTTCCTCCACAGTCATGAGCTACCTCCGCGCCATCATGGTCTCGGAAGAATACAGCCCGCGAACCCTCCGCCTCACGGAGCACGTCATCTCCATGAACCCGGCGCACTACACCGTCTGGCTGTACCGCTTCAAGATCGTCCAGGCGCTCGAGATCCCCCTCGTGGACGAGATTGATTGGCTCAACGAGGTCTCGCTCGAGCACATCAAGAACTACCAGATCTGGCACCACCGCCAGCTGCTGCTGGACCATTACTACGAGGGCATCAAGGCGACGCCCGACGAGTTGAAGCGCTTCGGCCGGTCCGAGACGGAGTTTTTGACGCGCATGCTCGAGGAGGATACTAAGAACTACCACGTCTGGAGTTATCGGCAGTACCTGGTGCGCAAGCTGGGGCTGTGGAATTTGCAGGAGCTGCTGTCGACGCAGAACTGGATCGAGGAGGACGTGCGGAACAATTCGGCGTGGTCGCATCGCTTCTTCCTCGTGTTTAGCGACCCTGCGAAGTCTACTGAGGGTTCGCACGCGACGGAGCACGACCCGAAAGTACCTTCCGACGTTGTTGATCGCGAGATTCGGTACGTCGAGGAGAAGACGCTGCTGGCGCCGCAGAACCAGGCGGCGTGGAATTACCTGCGTGGCGTGATGGTCAAAGGCGGGCGCAAGCTCGAGACGGCCGAGGCGTTTGCGGGGCAGTTTGTCAAGAATATTGGCGCAAAGGGGGAGGAGGATAAGGAGGAGGTGCGCAGCAGCCATGCGCTCGATTTCTTGGCCGAGGTGTTGGCGGAGAAGGGGCAGAAGGAGGAGGCGGCCAAGTATCTGGACCGGTTGGCTGCCAAGTGGGATCCTGTGAGGGCGGGATACTGGAAGTACCGTAAGCAGCAGCTTGGGGCGTGAGTTCTTCATTGCTATCAACGTTGCTGTTTCTATGAATCGAGACACCCCTTCTTCATCATGCATAAAACTGGTGGCCTAACCGTCGGGCCTCCTTCTATACTGCTGCTAGAGCATTGCTCTCCCAGACCGAATCCATTCTGCATGGCTCTTTTTTTCATTCTGTATCCGAGTCAGTAGGCGAACAAAGAAGAGGAAAACAAGGCAAGACTCACCTCTATTCATGTATGGTATAGGAGCAAGCCCAGCAGACAAGTTGTGTCGCTCGTCGTCGCTCTCGCTGTCATTTCAATTTCAAGACCGAAACCCACCCACAACCCCCCTCTTCACAGCGCGCGGAAGTTCTGGCTCATAATCAACCACCGCCTCGCGCCCCTCGGCGGATTCTTGCCAAACGTATCCCAATTCGGCACCAGCACAAACACCTCGTTGAACGTCTTGGCCGGCGCGTCCCTCCCTCGCCCATAATGCACCCTGCCCGTGACCTGCGCCATGATGCTGCATTTGGCGCCCTTTTCGTCGCCCTTCTGCAGGTGCTCGGGACACCCCAGGGAGAAATCGCTGTTGACTACGTGGGCATCGAGGGATTCGACTTCGTGGTGGACGTCGGCGCCCTGGGTGTCGAGGAGGGCGGCGTACTCGTCGGGGCCGCCGGGGAGGACGGCGCCGTTGATGGAGATGTCGGGCGGGGTAGGGTATTTGGAGCAGGTTGTTGTGTAGAATTTTTCGAGGGAGGTGCCTTGTTTGCGGCGGTTGAGGGCTTCGTAGTAGGCGTCTGCGAAGTTTGAGGCCGCTGGAGGGTGGTTGTGTTAGCTTCTATCGTGAAGCTACGAAGTGAGTTTGGTGGGGGTTGGGAAGGGAGTTGGACGTACCGTCGGCCGAGGCCCTCATTTCTGTTTCGCGAGAGGGGAGAGACATGTTTGCGGTACTCTGCTTGTGTCTTCAATCGCGGTGTGTTGAAGGAGGAAAGTTGGTTGTAGGATTGTGTACTCGGCGGTGTTGTCGCAACACAATGGAAGGTTGAAAGGACTCGGGAAGAAGTTTGGCGGAGCAGACAGGGATTGTGCGGCGATAAGAGCTCTGGGCCGTTATCGGGAAACACAATTCGTACGGTGCACTTGGAGCGAGAGGAACATTGCAAGCTTTCGATTCATCACGCAACTCGCCCATCTCAGCTGTCGACGGCATGCTTCCCGATCGGTAGACTCGACAACATCAGGTTCGATGAGACCAGCAAGGCTATCCACACCTTTGGCATTCCGCAGCCGCTGCCATGTCCTGGCGATGCGATCACCCTGGGTCTGCCCTTCGTGCACCCACGGGCAGACATCGCGACGCCGTTTCGCGAGCTCCGACAGTAAGGGCGACAAGCCATACTACGTGACGACGCCCATCTTTTACGTCAATGCATGTATGTATAATCCGCGTGGAGCGCTCTATAAGATTCGAAACAGGCTAAAGGATTGGTTTTCTCACAGCACCACATGTCGGCCACATGTACTCGATGCTCCTCGCAGACGTCCTAAAGCGCTGGCAAGTCCTCAAGGGCCGAACCGCGATCCTCTGCACCGGCACGGACGAGCACGGCTCCAAGGTCCAGCAGGCGGCGGCTAAGCTAGGCGTGCCGGCCAAGGAGTTCTGCGACACGACGGCCGAGAAGTTCCGCGACCTGACAAAGGCCATCGGCATGGCCAACGACCACTTCATCCGCACGACGGACCAGGACCACAAGGAAGCGGTGCAGCACTTTTGGCACCTGCTCAAGGAGCGCGGGTACATTTACGAATCCAAGCATGAGGGGTGGTACTGCGTCAGCGACGAGTGCTTTTACGGCAACAACGAGATTGAGCGGCGGGTCGAGCCGCAGACGGGGCGGACCATTATGGCGGCCGTCGAGTCCGGGAACGAGGTGGAGTGGATCGAGGAGAAGAATTACCACTTCCGCATGACGGCGCTCAAGGAGAAGCTGCTAGCGTTTTACGAGGCGAACCCGGATTGGATCGTGCCGAGGGCAAGGCAGAAGGAGGTGGTGGCGTGGGTGTCGAATAACCTCGAGGACCTGTCCATCTCGCGGCCGGTGCAGAGGCTGGACTGGGGCGTGCGGGTGCCGGATGACCCGACGCAGACGATTTACGTCTGGGTCGACGCGCTCATCAATTACATCACCAAGGCCGGGTTCCCGGGTTGGAGGCCGGGCCGCGAGCACGAGGGCGGGTGGCCGGCGGACGTGCAGATCATTGGCAAGGATATTGTGCGGTTTCACGGTGTGTACTGGCCGGCGCTGTTGATGGCGCTGGATCTGCCGCTGCCGAAGCAGCTGCTTAGCCACGCGCACTGGACGTTGGGGAAGAAGAAGATGTCCAAGTCGCTGGGCAACGTGGTGAATCCGTTCTTCGCGGTCGACCGGTGGGGGCTGGATACGATGCGGTACTTTATGATGCGCGATGGCGGGATCGAGAAGGATGCGGATTATGAGAACTCGCTGGTCGTCGCGCGGTATCAGAAGGATTTGCAGTCGACGATGGGGAACCTGATGAACCGGGTGGCCAAGAGCAAGAAGTGGAAGCTTCGGGACTCGGTGGTGTGGGCGGCGGAGGAGAACGGTGGTGCGTCGACGAGTCACAAGGTTGAGGGCAGCGAGGGTTTGAAAGCGTTGATTGACGAGATGGCGCCGACCATGTCGAAGCACATGGACGAGCTGAACCCCAACGCCGCCATTCGGAGCGTTCTTCACGTTCTGTCCGAGGTATGGACAAGCACAGATGCATCGGGGTTCGACTTTGCATAATGTCCGTTGCTAATCATGTACTCTTTTTAGGCAAACAAGTACATTTCCGCCGCGGAACCGTGGAAGCTGGCCAACTCGACAGATCCAGAGGTCCAGGCCGCGAAGCACGAGGTCATCTACTACGCGTCGGAAGCCGTCCGCTCCGCCGGCATTCTCCTGCAGCCGGTGATGCCGACCAAGATGGGTATGCTGCTGGACATGATGGGCGTCGATGCCGGTAAGCGCCGCTTCGAGGATGCGGTGTTTGGGAAGGATTTGACGTACGGTACGCCCGCGGTTGATCTGGGTCGTCCTGGGGAGTTTAACAGCCTGTTTCCTCCTCAGCCGGCAGAGAACTGAGTTGGGAGGATGTCTGGTCGGGAAGCTGTTTTGAGACGGGAGCTTCCTGGGTGTCCTGTGTAAATAAATGTACTATCTCCGCTGTTGATGCCGGTTGTAAGATGGTGTGTAGATATTGTGGAACATACCGAACGAAGATCCTAGGGCCTGGGTCAGCAGGAGTGCGATTCGGGGGTTCTTTTCTGAAGGCGATTTAATTGCTTTAGGGTACATTCGAGATGCTCTGGCGAGTGAGGGAAAGTAGTGATGTGAGGTGGTTGACAAGACGTTCCTGGTGCGCCTTTGGGCGCGGCACTACTCAGTACAGCTGACGGGGAGGATTTTCAATTAACAGTCACTAGTCAAGGTGCCAGAGTGGTTAATGGGCTGCCCTGCTATCATACCTTGATTCCAGATTAGGCAGTGGCTTCGGTCGCGCAGGTTCGAATCCTGTCCTTGACGCATTTGCGTTATCTTTTGTCTTTTTCACCAATCTTTGCCTCTAATGAGTTGAGGATTGATTGAACTTCTTTTTTGCCGACTTCTTTTGTCCAGAAATGCGGAATGGTTGTTGTTATTGCTCTGGTTCTGGGTGGCGTCTTTGGGTGAGAGCATCTGTAGTGGGGCCAGGTTCCGAGCAACTCTCCCAAAGCTTTCGCAGCTACAACAACTCCGTCGTACAAAAATATTCACTCTCACGGACACATCAATCCACCTCAAAAAGTCTTGGGAATCTCTGACTAAGCAAAAAAGGAAGTCACCGTCAACGACAAGATTCGAACTTGCGCGACCGAAGCCACTGCCTCAACTGCTGGAACAGGACAAGTCCTGATGGATCCGTAGCAGGGCAGCCCATTAACCACTCTGGCACGTTGACTTTATTTGCAGCTGTGAACTGTGGACTCTTCAGGCCAGAACTCCATCCTATGACCATCGTACACCTGTCTCAGCCGTAGGTTACCCTAAGGTCTGCGTTCCCCCCCTCTTTTTGGACGCCTGCAGGAGAGAAGAGGAGCTTGTTGTGGGCGAGACCGGCGGGGTGCGTTTTGGCTTTTGCGAAGTGGACCTGTGAGAGGGAGACAGCAACTGTTGCTGCAGTTGTGAACTTGTGAGGGACGAAAAAAAAGAGGCGACTTATGCAGAGTGCACAATGAGGTTGAATGAGCATACAGGCATGTACTCGCGTCCGTCACGCCATCTTTCTCTTTTTTGAGAGACACAGAGAGATAGATGGCGCGATATGTTTCAGGATGACATGCGCTTACATGCAGAACAGCCATCGTGACGCCGAGGGTGACTCTCGTCCCCTACGAGGCGAGACATGTGGAGCGATATCATGAGTGGATGAGCGATCCGGTCAGCCCAACAGCCCGCAAACAAATGCATTTACTTTTGAGTCATCCAGCAGTGATACAGACTTGTGGTGCAGAGGGCATGAACAGAGGACTAACTGCGCGATTCCTAAGCATACAGGATATCCAGGAAGCCACGGCCTCGGAGCCGCTCACGTTGGAAGAGGAGTACGAGAATCAGCAGTCGTGGCGCACCTCTCACGACAAACTCACCTTTATCATCTGCCAGCCTCTCGACTCGTCGTCGTCGTCGACGGTTACCACCGACGTGCAGGCGGGTAAGGTTGATGCTTCTGAGCGGATGATTGGGGACATCAACTTCTTCATCTACCCCTACGACGACGACGACGACGACGACGACGATGATGATGCGCAAGGTCAAGTTGCGGCAAACGAGGGCTTGTACGTCGGTGAGGTGGACGTCATGGTGGCGTCCAAGGAGCACCGCGGCAAGGGCATCGGATACGCTGCCGTGACGACGCTGTTGACGTACGTTCACCGGAACGAGGCGCGGATCCTCGAGGAGTATGTCCGGGAAGAGGGCAAGGATGCCAAGAAGGCACCGGCGCAGCTCAAGGGTTTGATGGCGAAGATTAAGGAGGGCAATTCTGCGAGTATCGCGCTGTTTCGGCGGCTGGGATTCGTGCAGAAGGGGGAGGTGAATTATTTTGGCGAGATTCAGATGGTTCTCGGGGACTTGGATGAGTTCGTGGCGTCTGATGCTGGTGTCAAGGCTGCGGATGAGTATCGTGAGGTCTCGTATTCTAGATAGATTTTTCGATGCTGAGGAATATAACCCAGCAGCTGTCTACAATTATGTGTGTCTAGTCTTGTCCTGTTCTCATGTCTTCTAAGGTTCCATCTCGAAACCTCCAGACAGAGTCTATCTCCGGGGTATACCAAAGTTGGGTCCTTCCTTTTATTTAGTTCAGGTTTCCTTCCTCCCCCTCCTGAAAGACGATTTCATGAAGCATCGCTGTATGTTGCACGGTATCCGTTCAGCATCTCCATAGTGACGTTCGAGCCGCCGCACACAATAAGCACAATGTTTTGCCTCGCCCACTCCTCGTCCGACATGCCCGCACCAAAATGCTTCCTGAGCGCGCCGTTGTAAGCCGTCGCAATCGTCGCACCACAAGCAACCTCAACCACCAGCTGCGCGTCATCCACGAACCGCACACACGCCAGCGCCGCCTCCGCATCGGTGACCGTCACGCTCTGGAACCCGGGCGTATCCCTCGCCACCTCCCACGCCCTCGCCGCAACGCGCACCGCCCCCAGAGATCCCGCAATGGACTTGATCCCCGGCAGCGTGACGTGCTCGCCGGCGAGCACGCTGGCGTTGAGGCTGTCCGCGCCGACGGTCTCCACGGCCATCAGCCGCGGCTCTTTACCGCTGCCGCCTGGCCACTGGTTCTGCGAGACGCCCTGCGCGAGACCAGCTAGCAATCCGCCGCCGCCGACGGAGCACACGATCCCGTCGACCTTGACCTCGTTCCCCGGCGACGACGATCCCGCCGCCAACTGCGAGACGAGCTCGTCGGCGATGGTCGCCGCGCCGTCCCAGACGTGCGAGTGATCAAACGGCGGGACGTACACGCCCGCGGGGTCGTTGCCGAGCATCACCTCGCGGAGGTGGGCGTCCGCCTCGGCCCAGTTGGCGCCGATCTGGCGGACGTCGGCGCCAAGGAGGCGCAGCTTGGAGATCATGAGCGGTGAGGTGGTCATGGGCACGACGATGGTGGCCTTGCGGTTCAGGGCGATGGCCGAGGTCGCGCAGGCGAGGCCGGCGTTGCCGCCTGAGGAGCAGTAGAAGTGGGATTCTTGCGAGGGGGGTGCGGAGGCGGCGGCGCGGACCATGAGGTTGCCTATGCCGCGGGACTTGAAGGAGCCCGAGGGTTGGAGGTTTTCAAGTTTGAGGTAGATGTTGCTGGGTGGTGTCAGTTACAGGACGGTAATCAAGCAGGCTCATGGGGCGACTTACCATCCTGCTGCGCGGGACAGGCTCGCTGATGTGATGCATGGTGTTTGGATCCATGGCTTCTTAGAGTCTGAGCTGAGGGAATCCATTGTGGCGGATTTGGCAGTGGTGAGAGGCTTGGTGATGGAGGCTTCTTCTGTGGTCTGTTTCTGCGAACTGAATTAGAGTCAGCCGGTGGGATTATTATAAGGACAGGTTGGCGAGGTCGGAGTGGTAAGTGGGTACATACATAAGTCCCCTTTTTGATGGGCCTTTTGCTCTGAGAATTTGAGGTTCAGATCTGATGATGTTGGTGAGATGAAATGTGAAGAGTGAACGTTAAGGGTGACTGGTCCGAGAAACTCGTTTTTCGGGACGAAGAGCGCTAATAGAGTGTTCTCTAAACCGGCGTTATATTCGTAAAAAGCCACGTTCGCCAAAAGTTGATAATGCTCAGACTGGCATCAATCTTGTATTGACTTTCTGTTATAAGCCGACGATTTCCCTGAAGAAGCTTCTCGATACCTTTGCCAGGGCGCGCTGAGTGCAACTACAATTGTCAAGTTACTGCGTTAAGTCAAGCAAAGGGCGCACCTGCGGATGCGGGTGCACGGGGCCGGAACAGGGATCCGACGGCGACCGGGAGCCCTGCCGGTCGGTACCGGGAAGCCGAGCCGGGGCACTTCAGAAGCCCGACCTCCGGACATGTCGACAACAACGGAGCTGACGTTCGGCCGTCATCTTGGGTAATATTCAATCGTTGGTCTGCAAGTAGAAGAGACCTAGTCGCAAACTGTGTTCAGGAAATTATTTTTTTGCAGCCTTCGTGAAATAGTATCGTGAGGAGAGGCGTGATGAAGAGATGGGAGCATGAAGGGGACTGTGGGAGGCATTGAAACTCCCCAACGTGAATCTGACGAAGATTGAACGTTGGTCTATAACCGGAGAAACAGACTTAGGCCCTATCATCATTGTCACAATCCAAGCTAGGTTCCGTGTAAATGACTACTAGTGTGAGAGGGTGTAAACCTGACGGGAATGACTATTCGTCCTCGTCCTGCCTAGCACGTGCCTAAACTCCATCCCACCTGCCTGAATACACAGGAGCATGCCTTCATATACCCCCTCAAGTCCATTCCCGTCACCACAACCAGCAGGCGCCCGTCTAGGCCGACG
>JFFI01001179.1:0-26519 GCA_001563125.1 Colletotrichum salicis | reverse complement strand
AAGAGGTTGGACAAACCACTGGAAACACGATGATATGTCTTTCAATTGCTCGAACGGTCAAGACATGTCCAACCAGTCATTTTAAGAACCTCAGTCACTTTAAATGAAGACAAGAATGATTATGCTACTTATAATCATCTGTTAATAAGCTAAAGTAGTTGACTTATTGACGTGACGATGTCAAGATAGTAGCTTCTCAGACTCAATCACGTGAGAACTCACGTGAGAGCCCTTTAATTGACAAATGTGAACTTGGCTGGGTCCTCCAATCGATTACATTCACGCAACATTGGCTTCAGCTATATCTCCTTTTGCCATGACTATCGGTGCATAGCCTCAGTCGTGATGCACTTCCTAACTGCTTGTGCTCATTGCGAATCTTCATCCTTCGCCATTGAAATCGCATGCATTGCTCGCATGGCTGCGCAAAGATATCCTTCTCGAATTGCATTTACTCTCTCAGAACACAGATGTATGTAGGCACTTTATATGCTGGAGTTTTACAAACGAACTCATCATTCACAGAGAACATGAGAAGCGGATGACGGTATTCCGGAATGTCCGGTCGGGATTGCCTCAGAAATGAAAGGCGGGCACCCCAAACGCACAGAATTCGGTGAAAAGCCGACCAAGGCACCGGTAACTTGGTCCGGGCTTTGGAAACCCGGCCGAAATGTCTTGACATATTCGGGCCCGGCAGCGGGCCGGATCAAGGGCAGAAAAAAGGTCCCTTATGAAGTACTCGAGTCGTGGCAGTTCTCCTCCGCCGATCACTTGCATCCGGCGGGCGCCGTACACGTGTGAAGAGAACATGTTTTGACTTTTGACAGCGCGTGCGACATCTCCCGCGGTAAGACGTTCTTCATTAAACCGTATTATTTTCCGTGAGCTTATTCAGCGTTTGCATTGGACTCTCGGCGGCCAATGCTACCCCTGTTGGTGCCCGTAGGCGGGGAATAAATGACTCGGCTTCACAAAAGATCAGCGCTGTGTGGTCAGCTCGACTAATTCAACTTCATTGTAGAAGAAGAAATGGCAGGAGTTTTGAAGGAAGTTGGAGATGCTCTGTTGAGAGATGTGAGGTTGTGGTAGTATATATGAATGTCAGGCTGTCAGCGCACAACGTGAGGTTGCAGCGACCATCATGCATCGAGGCATTTCCATCGGAGACACGGCCCAGTTGGTGTCGGATTTGGTGCTTGAAAGGGGAAGGTCGATGACACCAACCCCAGTAGATCCACCAGACGCAGGACCCTTGACTCTGAAGGCATCCCATCCCCCTTTTGGCTGCCCTGGACGGCTGCCGGGCTGCGTGCCCAACGGGACCAACATTGAGGGACAGAAGTTGGCACGTACCTTGCATGTGCCGCGCATGCCAGCCCTCCCACAGGCGCGAGATTAATTCCGGCCAACACCGTTCGCACGGGAATCACTAATCACTGGACCACCTCATTTTGACTCGAACGTGGGGTTCTCCAACTTCTCATTCGGATACCGAGTGCTTGTTGTGACAAACAGGAAATTCTGCCCAAATCTAGTGGAGATGACTTCACTTTTTAGCGACCCAAACTTCTGGACATTAACCCCGGTGTTGTCAGCTTTCCTTCACCGCTTGGAAAGTGTCAAACGACCTTCCAAAGTTTCAGGGCATGTACGCAAGGAACATTAATCGTCGGAGCTCGGAACATAAACCGTAGATGCCAAATTGCCTTCATGTGATTGTCTGTCATGATTCAGTGTCGCGGCTCGGGACAGCCCCAGATTCGAATTTGAGAGCCAAGTCCCAATTTAGTGAGATTCATCGAAAACACACGAAGACGGGTACGTATTGAACGGATACCCCTTAGCAAATGCAAATGCAAACACGGATGCGGTCTCAGCCTTGGTAGGTAGGGGGGACAGGTTCGACTATAGGCCCGCAAGCAATGGCACATCATCAGGTAGTAAGTTGGCAAGGGGTGGTAGAACCAACATTATTCACGGGTCTCACTTGCAGTAGTATTCAATGATGCTTAAGTAACTTTAACGCTTGAATGTGAGATCTATCCATAATTCTATTCCCAATTCTATACATAAAAACAAGGCAAAGAACAAGCATAACTCGCAAAGAAGATGTGCGGGATGTGGTATCAAGGACAAGGGTGTATTGGCATTATATCGTGCGTATCCTCGGTGGTTCTAAGAGAAGACCTCCAAAACTCCTATCCGTTCCAGACGTCCCTGAGATTTGATGGGCTCTCTCGCAAAGTTGGCAGATGGTTTCTCGGCAGGTCCTAGGGGTATCGGTGACCGCACGAGCGTTTGTGACAGCGGGCTGAGCCGTGGCAATGTTACGAGCCACTTATTTGTGCTCACCCTGGCCGATGCAGTAGGGGACGGGGTAGGAGGTGCTGTTGCAAAGGCGGATGACACCCTTGACCCAGGCAAGGTTGCCGTAGGACTGGTCAGCGTAGGTGTCGGAGGTAAAGGCATCGACGGAGGGGCTGTCGGTGCATCCGGAGAAGATGTTGCCAGTGACACGGCGGACGTTGGGCTGGGAGACGACGAGGCCGTACTGGCCGTCGGGGACGGTGAAACGGAGGTTCTGGGACTGGGTGGTGGTCCAGGTCTTTGCGTAGCTGACGGACAGAGAGACACCGAGGGCGATCTTGGCAATGGTGGTGGAGAGACCGGCGGTGACGGTGACGGAGTTGGCCAGAGAGTAGCCGCTGTCGACGGAGACAGCGACGTCGTTGCCAGCAGCAGTGACGACGGGGGAGACAGCAATGTCCCAGTTGAGGAACTCCTCGTCAGTGAGGACCTGGACCTCGGTGGACTCATCGCAGCCGCGGCGGGAGAGAACGTCGCCGAGGGCAGGAGCGGGAGCGACGGGAAGGGCGGCACGACGCTCAAGAGCGTCGTACTCGGAAGCCTTCATGACAGTGTGGGAGCCGTCCTCTCCAACAACGATGACATCGTCAAAGTTGAGGGGCGCCGGGCCAGGCGCCGGGGCGGCGACAACAGCGCCAATGAGGCCGGCAGCGGTAAGAACGGAGAAACGCATCTTGATGGTTTGGTAATTGGTAGAAAAGAGTGGAAATTGGGTGGTGGTTCTTTGCAAAAGAGCGACTTTGAAAAGTAAAGACTGAAGAGTTGCTTAGTGACTCGTTGAGAAAAGAATGTGGGGAAGGAAGTGTATTGGAGAATAGACTGATGATGCAAGTAGAAGGTATTCCGAATCTCTGGGTGGGAAGAAGGTGTTCTTATACAATGTTCGTGTTGAGATGTTTAAGCATGTGGATGATACAATGTTCCCCAGTTACGAACTTGAACTTTGGACTTTCGCTCTCGGATGTTCGCCAGACGGCTTCTACGTCTGTCAAGCCGCCCGCCCATGTCCTTGGCTCTCCATGGCATCCACGGGAAGTGCACATGCGCGCGCTCGTCAGGCCGAAGGAGTTGGAAGGATATCGTTGCCAAGAATCCCTACGGGGCTGCCGGCATGACCACCATGGCACCAGAGCGTGGTGATCGGGCCAGCCGGTCAGGGTTCGATAGGTTCGACATAATCAAAATCCCATTTAGGAGGACTTGTTATCATCAACCTGAACAATATGACTGAAGCAGGTCCAGCGGCAGTACGACCATGCGCTGACTCGGATCGTGGCAGGGCGGCGATCGGTGAAGTCCCGTTGTGGGGGAGAGCGCGCGGATGGGATGCTGGGCAAGAGGCTAAGAGTTGGATATCAGATGGGCTAATGATGGAAAATGGGACGAACACCAACAAGGCATAGGTAGGGCGTAGCAGTTTCACATTGAAATGGTAGACGCCGGATCCGGGCGGCGGATGGTGTTGTGCGCGTGGAGTAATGTGCGGCTCTGGGGTTGTATCGCCTGCTATGTAGTCATCTGATCCAATGGACTCGCGGGAGCGGCTACGAGTCAGTCGACAACCGCAAGTGGTCCCGACTCACCGTTTCCTGCAACGCCATCCATGACCCCCTACATAGCCTAATGCAGAAGGCGGCTGGAGATTATTTGCTCATGCGCGTCTTCTCCCCTGTAGAAACCCCATAGAGTCCCCCCTAATGCCAAGATGCCCGTGTTAGACGCAGATGGGCACACATGGTCTCAATTAGCCCAGCTAGCAAGGACTCAAAGACGTTCAAGCTCCAAAGGGCTGAGGTTAACCCTGGGAGTTTCCTCTTTGATGACTGATGGTCTACAGAAAGAGCCCTGTTGAATATCTGCACCGCCTGGAGGGGCGCCCAGAGGTCACATCCATCCACACGGTGAGTCCGCTCCTCAATGACGATCAAACTCCTATTGCGGGCCACGGGTGCTACGGACCTTGGAGACGAGCGCGCGCCGACGAAGGCGCGCGGAAGTGGGACTTGGCTTGCCTGGCAGTGGGATCATGGATGATGGTCCTTGTCCCTTTGCCGAACATGTTGGTCAGACCGTCAGAGCATAACCTTGGTTATCCGAATGCGATAGATTATCTATTGAGAAACATAGCATGGCCGTGACTCGTTCTAAGTCGCCTTGGATATTGTGACCGTGGATATAAACCTCCATAGGTTCCTCCCCAATATCACGAAGTTTATCTCCATCCTCATCAAACTCCACACATTCTTTTCTTCGGTCCAGATCCAGTAATCTACCAACTCCGTTCATTCTTTTCAACAACACCTCCGTTACAGTCACTACCTTACCAACTACCCAACAAACAACCAACCCAAACCGCCAAAATGCAGTTCTCTATCGCCAAGGTTGCTTCTCTCTTCGTCCTCCTCTCGGTTGCGTAAGTCTCAACACACAGACTCTCAAGGTCCTCAGAGCACCCAACTAACATTGAATCAGTTCTGCCGATCTTCACGACAACTGCTCCTGTGACAACGGTGACAGCTACAACTGGCGTATCACCATCAAGGCTTGCGAGCTTTACGCCACCAAGAACTACCAATGGGGCAAGGGCACCTACAACACCGAGACCGGACGTGTAAGTTTATCTCACTAGACACATTTCCATCAAGACCATAGAGCTGACATCAAGTAAACAGTGCGTCCAGAACTCCGCCAGCGATAAGCTCGCCGGTAAGGAGTGGGAGGCCGCTTGCCGCGAGATCGCCACCACCGGCTTCGACTGCGCCGACGGCAAGGGCCTGTACTGCAAGGCCAACCCCGACGAGGTCCGCGGCCGCTGCTAAGCGTCTCTCGCTTAGAGATATCATGGGGGGCCCAAAGATTCGGGAAGCCATCCTCTCCTCCTTCACACTAGCAAGGCCAGCCTGTTCATAAGGCTGGATAAGAACAGCCCAGTCATGCACTCCACACCCACCATCCTTAGCCGGCTCTCTGGATCGTGGTGCCTTCGAGGGGAATGAAACAAGAGGCTGCCTTGGTCTGGGGAGGTGGCTTTCATAACAGCGGTAGTGGGGAATTTTGGTCCGTTTAGTCTTTCACGAAATTTGAGGCGTTGCTGGTGTTTCGTATCAATACCTATAGATGTGTGGCATTGTGAGTCGTAAATATGGTCGTGGCTCTCTGAGCATCGTCCATAAATCAAACAAATAGATCTGCTATGTTTTGCAATTACTTGAAAGTTCTACCCTCCACGTTCTTCACTTAGTTTTAAACATCTTTTTCCATGACACCGAGTGAAGGTGCAAATGAGCCGCAACACTCGAGCCTTGACATGAAGAACACGAGTACAATCATCACATTCGCAGCCATACGATAAGACCTTGGTGGGTCACTGACACCATTCTTCACACGCTTGGTTTCTCTTCGTGTGTTTTCAAGTTGAGAGTGTCACTAGAAGGCTGAAGCTCGCTTCATCTGGAGTCCCATAGCTCTACTCCATACGGATACCCGAACTTGGCTCGCATTGTTGGACTCGCGCATCTGAACTGGTACCGTGACATCCCGCTCGCGGGGCTGCCGATGAGCTGCGCCTCTATTTTCGACATACCGCTTGCAACCATCCGTCTTAGCAGCTCGCTTCATAACGCGCTATCGTCAAGCGACAAGATGACCCGCACCGACAGCCTGGTATCGAGGCAAGGATTACCTGCTTCTTCAGGTACGATTAAATAACAGTCTCCAATTCGTACTAGGTCAAATCCGGGTTTCGGCGTAAATGTCTTAAGATTTGTTATGGAGATGATGGATTCCTTCAATTGCCCATTCGAGAGCCAGTGGTTAGGTTGACATGCCAAAACCAATTCGATTCTAGACCAAATGTCGTGATGAGCAGCACGTCAACTGGCGAGGAAGTCCCAGCATGCTTTTGGCGAAACTCTAATTAAGGGGATATATTCGGTAGCATCCGCGCCCGATTCGAGATGGGGGATGATGGAGACGACATGGGCCTACGTGGGACGGTGGGACTCTTCGCGGGACTGCGTGGCTGTGACTGGGGTCTACCTTGACATGACTCTCTAGCAACCAGAAAACCTGCAAAAGTCCTGGTTCTGTCCTGCACAGTCAACAAGTCTAACGTTCCAGATTTATTTCTGTTTATTTCTGACCTGCAATGTCACGCCCCTGAACTTCCTGAATGAAGAATCCCCTTTCTTGGCATGCCAACACGTGCCCGCTCTTATTCAATCATACTTATCGCATCATTAATTGTGATTTGTTTAATCTCTTTGTGCCCGGATACCGCGGAATGAAGTTTGCTGGAGAATCGTTGTCTCTCAAGGTGGGCGACCTGCTATTTTTGACCATCAGGGTGGTTATGTCGATATGAGTACGAAGATTATGTGTCATGCTATAGGCACTGATATGTTTACTCGTATTATACGAAGCGCAAGCAAGCATTGGCCTCTGCATTTTCTCCCTTTCCCCAACCCTTCATCCCTATCTTTTTCTGCTAAGCACAAGTCAATGCCCATTCACATCTCCGTCTTGGCCAAGGATAGACGTGGTTGTGGCTGGGCGCAAGGAACGGGTGGTGGACAATGCGCCGAAAACGTGAAAACGTGTTGACATTACTCGTAATGCGGAAAAGTTGTCCACATCGAGGATTTCTGTCTGACTTTCGGGCGGAGTTACGCGTCCGCAACTCAGAATTTCTGGGGCCGCGCACGTGTCTTTCGGCCGATCGGGCGCAGTCTGGGCCCGAACACTCTGACCTGCCGTGGGCAGACAAACTGAATCGGTGAGCCCGACAATTTGGCCGGTGCTGACGCGGAGCAGGACTTGAAGGCAGAACTTCACTTTCGTTGTTTATGACGGGCAGAATTGGCGACAAGAACCTTTACGGTTTAATATGCTCTTATCTTTGAAAACCCTCTTCAGACATGGCGTACAGGGGAATTATAGGTCTCAAACTCCAATATTCAGATTAACCATTTGATAGTTCTGAGCGTGGTTTTGGCCCATGGAGTTGTGGAACAGATCTGCTCAAGGCTCCATTAGAATCATCACATCGCCATCTAATCAGCGTCATAGAGGGTAGATAACCGCCAATCAACACAGCGTGGCTCTTCGTTATGCGATCATTCGCCGTCACCAGACTCCAACTCAGCGAGATTATAATCATGAATAAGTACATGTATTGACTCTTGGCCTCGACGGGTGTATCGGGTCAAGTAACAAGTGTTTCGAGTCAGTCTCAGCGCAGCTCTGTTCATTGTGAGATGTACTAATCTTTCTGCCCAGAGTTCATCAATCCTGAAATGACTAGAAGTCATGAGATAAGTCACGTTAGTACGGATACAGTGATTGCTCACTAGTTTGACTCAAGCCGCAGCAACCGCGCTGTACGGGTTGAAATCGACACACGAATCAGGTTGTTTGCCTTACGGAACACGTAACTAAGGGAGGAATCATTCCGTGTTGACTTACGAACCTCTTTGAGTCCCATTTGGATCAAGGAATCTAGGTCCGGGTATGTAAACGTACTTCCTCGCTCGTTGAAGAACTCGCAGTTGTGAGCATTATGCCATCCAGGTTCCCACGAAGCCAACATTATCTCTCATTCATTTTTGAAGGGGGAAAGTATTTCCATTAATGCCGAGGGTGATTCCATGAGGATCAAGGGCTCTCATGTCTTGCCAAATATGAAATTGATACACTGTCGTTTGGAGTTACTTTGAGAGGGCTTTTTTGTACAAATCTGATTCTTGTTTCTCGGTGTCCAGCCCCATTCGTTATAATATCCCAGACCTCTGATATTTCAATCGTTCCGTGACAAACATCTTGACAAGGACAACGATGAACTGTGAAAGTGAGGCGATGGTACATGGAGAGGAAGGCGACTGAAGATATCATGAAGATTCTGTAATTAAAGAGGCCTAGTGCCATGGCTCGACGAGGTATGGCGAATCTGCCAGCGAACAGAGCAACAGAGCAAATGATGATGGGTTTGGTTCGACATAATTCTTCTTCCTACGTGAGAGAGGTACAGATAGATCAGATGGAACGATGTGAATCGTAAGGAGTCCTGCGAGGTCGTTATTAGGACCCCGTCCTTGGCTTTGTGCCTAGGTAGTGATTCGCTGAACTTGAAGTCACAAATGAGGGGCCGGACCGCGCCGGAGCACTAACGCGAGTATAATAGCGAAGTCCGCCGCTTCTGGTATCTAGAGTATGCTCTGTGTTAAACGTCATTTGCCAATATTGTCATATGAGCTATCAAATTGGCTCAAAAGCCTGGTCACAGTAAGAAGCATTGTGTCACGAGTTATGGCACGCAGCAATGGGCATATGGAGTGTGGTAAAAAGTGGCTTGTATTATCCAAAGAGAAATAGACAAAAGAAAGAAGCCTATATATAAGATATAGTTGAGTTCCACGTGATACCGCACGTCACGGGCATATTCAGGGATGCTGGATATCCTGGTTTCGTGACACATTGCATACACCCTTTGCACAATCTAGTTTCACAGCTGAATTTTCGTTTTACGGGACTTTGAGTTAGGCACGATCAGTGCTTTTTTATTGTGTAATCTAAAGAGTAGTTCCTGTAAGTTTTGACGATGCGTTTTTGTAATTGACTTGGTGGTCGGGCCTTCATGGGGGTCTTGTTGCTGAGACCAGACTTTTGACTCGATGTTGTAGGGAAGCCGGATTGATTGTCACATCGACGGAGATTCTGAGCCTCAGTTGACACGAAGCAAGCCAACAGTAGCGTCGTGTTGATGAGCCGGAGCCTGTTGGAGCATCGGCCGCGCTTCTGCAAATGCAGCTTTGCTTGATTCGTGAGAGAGTGCCGGTAAATCCTAGCAGGTCGCGATGGCCACGCTTGGGCGCGCGCGCGCACTGATATCATAACACTTCTGGTCATGAGGACTCCGGTCCCTACTCAGCCCCGGACAGTAGCACATATACGTGTGGGCTTTGATGTCTTTCAGATTCGGCCCTTGGGGAATGTCCTGCCTTACCCCAGAGCTGTCGCCTCGCCCGGATGTAAACTTGCCTGTTTTCCATCATCCAGCGAGAACCAATGACGCAAGCCCACCATACTCCTAGGAAGAGAATGGGAAAGTAAAATGCGTCGGATACGGTAATTAGGGGATCCCCTATGCATGTGGACATTGCCCACATGGAGAAGAAGACCAAGCTGATGACGAACAGGCCCACGATGCCTTCCACACAGAAGCTGTCAGTCATGCCATCTCCCACGTCGCTTGTGATCCGCATGTTGTCCGGTAACCGCAGGGTGCTCTGAATCTGTCGTACACGTCGTACAAATGTTGGCTTGTGTGGTAGAATCAAATACCTGAGCAGTTTGCCGAGCGTGATGTTAACGATATAATAGATGGATCCAGTGGCCCAAGAGTCCGACATGGCGCTGACCCTGATGGAACAATCCATTTCAGTCATCAAAGAATCGGTCGGGCATGACTTCGTCGGCCATGTTGCAGTACGTCCAAACCTATCAGTAGGGATGTACTCGATAATTCCAACAGTGCAATATGCGTTTTTGGTCTAGAATCAAGGGCTGAGAGGAGAATCTGGATGGTGGTAGTGATGATGTGAGCGACTGAAGGGTCTGGTGAGCGGCGATCAAGAAGATAAAAAGTGCAACACATATTCCAGGCACGTTCTTCTGAAATAATCCACGTACAATAATGACAGGGCTTCGGAGATGAGAAAGGTCAATATCAAAGTTTGCTGAAGCCACAGTTGAAAAAGCAAACTTTACAGAAACCGCCACCATTTCGGACATTTTTGTGGCTTAGGCTCAAAGAACGATGAGCTGCCTGTAAATGAATGCACGCTTACTTTGTATCATGTCAATACTTAGATGAGACTTTCGGGCTGCTAAGTGACCTATCTGTCAACAGGCAGAAGTGGTGTCACCGACAAGCTCGGTCCTACTGGACTTAATACTATTACTCTCAATGTAGCCACACCTGGACCGTTGCACTGCTTGTAGGCAACCATGCCATCCATAGCTTCTGAATGTGCACAGCCGTTGTGATCAACAAAAGCATCCGATGGCAAGCAGACATTTGATGCCAAGCAGACATCACACTGCAACGCATTGTGATGTGGTGTTGTGTGCCCCAGAGAAAGTCTGTATGCCTGCCTCTCCCAGCCCTGCCCTTGTTATCTACACCAACTTCGTTGACGAGGGCAGTGAACTTAACAAAGCGGGTAAAAGTCTGGGGGATACATGTTTTCTTTACCAACAGTTATACGTGAAGTTAAAAATGCATGCACGATGATGTAGCTACCGAGCGTGTGTCGCCACATTCGTTGACGAGACCATGCTATTAAGTCACGGGATCAGAATGCAAGTGGTATCAAGGCTCGGGGGGCAAGGTCATCGTGTCACCTAGCGGATGTTGATCAAAAATGACAACAACGCGATCCCAAGCTCAAGCAGGTAAAGACGATAATCTTAGGAATTAACAACCACTTAGCTGCTGGCAACCAATTATGTCGACGTAAGTAGCGCTTCTCTATCCTTCATTTGAAGAATGTTTAGAGTAGATCAGACAAGACAAAGAAATACATGAAAACAGCGAGGGATGCAGGATCCAGTCAAGTCCGCAAAACCATAGTATCTCCGACTGTACGAAGCGTTCTACAAGTGAGACCAAAAGAATTAATTTCGTCCAGCTAAAATTGAAATCTACAAAAAGTTTCTAATGGTCTCATGCTCCTTCTCAACGAGCAGGGGAGCACCACAATTTCCACTTCCTGGCAACGCTGATGTCCAAAAGAATATGGTAATATCTACTGTCTGTTCTGTGAATTCGACATAGCCTGTATGAGATTACGGGTTCATGGAGGCGCTTTTCACTGGGCCCCCTTATTTTAGGTAATGAAGAGAATGACGATTAAATGATAGAAGTATGACTGGTATTGTTGTTTGCCTAAGGATGAGCATTGTTCTTAGAAACATGTATTTAACATAACCCTTTCCCAATTGTCCATTGCTAGCTAAGCTTCCCACTGATAATGTTCCAAGAAGCGTCAGCAAGTACGAGTATCTCGTTTTGAGGGACTGAGTAATGTTGTGTTGAAAGAAGGAAACACAGATGACTTCGTCTCATAGAAACTTGAGGCTAGATAAAGTTATTCTGGCTGTCAATCAACGCATCCACAACGGCTTTGTAAGGCACCTCAGCTCTCGCCGGGGATCAAGAATTGCTTCACGTTGATACAGACGTCGGTTGAGCTAATATTGAACAAACCTCCAAGAAGAAAGGTGAATTGAGATTGTTGGAAAGTCTGGTTACTGAGCCAAGCCTTGTGGACGATGCCTATTGAAGCCAGGTTGGGAGCTGGATGGTTTGCAATCGGCGAAACATACTGCGGTCTGTATGAAAACCATCGGAACTGTCGTTCGGTGTACTTACTAAAGAGGCAAGACAAATTCCAGCGTGGTCGCTTGTTTTTCAAATTCTTATCAAGAGCGCAGGCCTCTCTTCTTGCCAAGCTTGTGGGAAAAGTATGTAGCTGTCAACATGAAGTTGTCGCCAAAAGAAGGACCGTGGTTATTGAACGTTTTCACCTTCGACATCTTGGAAAATCAAATCGATACGTCTCTCGTGTCGCGAACATCGGTAAGCTTTTTGCGCACCTTTGCAAATGTAGACTTGATCTAGGTGAAGACCGTTGTCGAAAGATAAAGCAGGCATGATTTTGGATGTGGAAATGATTTTCCACCGACGGCAGCCAAACGCCTCTTCATATGAGAACGCGTATTATCTATCGTTCGTTCCAGCCCTCTAATCTTGTGATCAGTCAGTCCTTCAAACCCTCATTCCTATTTGGGGGTATTCCCGTAAGGTGGAGTATGTGAAGTGCCGGGTACCCGAGCGGGAGTCGTTGCGGCACAATCGCGTACGGCAAAATCGCCTTCCCGTCATCCATATCCCGAATGGCGTAGACGCTGCGCTATGCTCGAAGTGTGCCTCGAGTCCGAGATATGCCAAGTATTCAGACTTATAGATCCCATGAATGATTGGACCCATAGCCCCCCCAGACCTCGGCTTTGGCCACACACACCACCATGTCAAGTCTGCAATCATCTGCAAACCCCTGCCTTGGCAGCGTGGTGCCAAGTAACCAACCAACACCAGCGCAGCATTTGTCTTATCCGCCGGCCGAGTCCCCGCAGTGCTAAGCTTTCCCGGCACTTATGTTTAGTCCGCGCGGATAGCGCCATACCTTAAGGCTACTCTTAAAAGGAAAGTGGTATTTGCAGGCGGATCCCTGGATACAACGGTCAACACCAACGGCTCTCACGATGATTCCGGATAAGGGAGGAGCTCAGTTAACGCCGGATGCACTTCGACGCAACAGCATGATTCTCCATCACGTTCTTTGACTTAACATCCATTTTCAAAAAGTTCCTCGGGAAACACGGCATCGCGATATCTATTGACCTGCAGTAAGCAGAATAGCGGCTTCGTTGCATCGGGGGCTGGGACAATGGCGTGAGATATTGACTGACGGCCGGTCGCGGTCGATAATTTGAACGAGCATCACAAAGGATATAAAGATGAGCTTTGTTCTTGGCCAAGAAGATAGAATTTAGAACAACATCGCCAGCATCAATCCCAAGAAGCCCCTTGCCATCTCACCTTCGGTCTCATCCCATCAATCCTCATCTACCTACCAGTCAAGATGAAGTTCACCGCTTTCGTCCTCGCCGCCGCTGGCATTGTCGCCGCCGCTCCCGGCACTCAGCTCGTCCAGCGCGACTACTCTCCTCTCACCCCTCGCTCGTCCCGCTCCCGCTACAACTCTTCTCCCATCAAGAGACTCTCCACCGAGGCCGTCGAGACCCTCGAGAAGACCTCTGGCGTCAAGAATGTCGACTACTCCAGCAACTGGGCCGGTGCCGTCAAGATTGGAACCGGATACAACCACGTCACCGGCACCATCACTGTCCCCGAGGTCAGCGGCTCCAGCGGCGCCGCCGCCTCCGCCTGGGTCGGTATCGATGGCGACACTTGCCAGACTGCCATCCTCCAGACTGGTATCTCCTTCTACGCCGACGGTACCTTTGACGCTTGGTACGAGTGGATCCCCGACTACGCCTACAGCTTCTCCGGATTCTCCGTCTCCGTCGGTGACTCCATCAAGATGACCGTCGACGCCTCCTCCAAGACCAAGGGTGTTGCCACCCTCCAGAACCTCACCACCGGCAAGACAGTCACCCACACCTTCACCAGCACCCCCTCCACCCTCTGCGAGACCAACGCCGAGTGGATCGTCGAGGCCTTCCAGGAGAACGGCAGCCAGGTCACCCTCGCTGACTTCGGCACCGTCGTCTTCACCGGCGCCGCCGCCTCCGGCTCCAGCGGCTCCACCACCCCTGCCGGAGCGGATATCATTGATATCTCCCCCAACAACGGCGGCACCATCGAGGCCTCTGCCTCCGTCAGCGGCAGCACCGTCACCGTCAAGTACGTCGGCTAAATATTTACTCAACAGAGTACATTCAACGATGAGACGACAAACACCTTACCTTAGGTGGTCAAATACAGGGTGGGATCCTGTATCCATGGAGTTGGAGGGAGTGGTGAGGGGTAGATGCTTGGTTCTTCCTATTCTGAGTTGAATGGAAGCATTCCACTCCTTTTTTGACGGGGTTACGACACGGTCTTTTGACCATTCATCTTGTGCATATTGGATAGCATTCACAGTAAATAACAGAATATTCTGCACTTGAGTTCCCCTTCGTGCACATGCATTCTACACTGGACTTGACCTCAAGTGTTTGATCCCTGGATGGGCTGGCGATTCGTTCCCTCATTGCTCTATTTTCGCAAGTGTGGTTTCGAGCATAATCAGTACGCACATAGGTTAGATCTCTTCAGGAGTTCCTTGAAGGATTCATACCCCAATCCGACTCGATCCGCTCAGGCACGACACCAACAAGGTTGAGATAAAAAGTTCTGACGCGGCATGTACTAACGAATCTGCGGTGGAATGTAACTTTTTGCCAACCCATTCTATGTTCGCTTTACGGGCTCTGCCACTCCTCTTAAGTTGATGAAAGCACAAATGAGGTGGAGGTGAAAGGATGCAAACGGGGATCCTTTCCTAACGATGATGGAAAAGTCGTCGGCGTATCCCGTATACAGCGAACGGTTGGCAAACTAAGACACCATCGTTGAGTTATGTCAGGCCAGGGCGTCAAGTATGAGTAATGATATGTACATGAAAAGTTTAACGGATACTACAGAATCTCTTCTCATAACGCCCTGCCTCAACTTGAAACCTTCTGCATCTAGAAGTCACCATCTCCGGCAGTGGCTTGATGGGAGTGCAAAAGTTGCAAAGCCTAGTAAGGCCAATGGAAAGTAGTCGAAATGTTCACAGACCAAGGTGTTCCCGCAGACAACGAGTCCACGCGGCGAAGCATGAACTCACTGTGTCTAAACGCCACGCTGGGAGCGTACTGAGGCACCATGTGACCACTGATCCTGGCAGTAGAGTGGGTGAAGCCGCGCTCAGTGTGAACAGAGCCTTGCACATTGGCGCCAGCCCAGCTAGGAACGTTGTCATCAACATTGTTGACAGTGGGGATGAGAAGATCCTCGGAAGGCTGCTTCTGGAATCCCTGCTGGCCATTCCACTTGATATACTGGATGGCAAGGGTGGTGACGTTAGGCTTGATCACGTAGTCTGCCAGGCCGGAGCCGACGTGGACGTTGTTCGTGCGCCCTACGAGCGTTTGGAACTTCTCCTCGTGCTCAGTGCCGTTGTAGTTGTCGTTGTAGTCGACAAAGACGGGGTCCTGGCACTCGCCCCACGTGGGGTAGTCCACGGGCACGTGGATGGCCGTTCTGACTTCGGGCCTGTTGAAGTACAAGGTGGCGTTGGGAGGACTGTACATGATAGAGGGGAATCCCAGAACATCCCAGAGAACGGGGCATGTGTCGAGAATGTGGTACCCATTGAAACAAGGGTTGATAATCGTTGAGATCGCGTCAAAGTGAGCGATGATATCGCATTCATCCTTGACGTTCGCTGCGGGCCAGGGACGCGCAGGTGGGGGGTAAGCCAAGTGCTTGTTGAAGTACGCGTCCAGTTGACAGTTCTTGGCGTCTTGCTCAATCTGCTTGTCGGCACCGCTGGGAAGCGCAAAGACGTTCTTCCAGTACCGGTAGAACGAAGGGAAAGCGGCGTGATCAAAGTTCATCGCGTCGTCGTAGGGCATGACTGGGTCATAGTAGACCGCACCCTTGACGTCGAAGTAGGCGGTGTCGTTCTTGTCAAGCATAGCGGCGCCGACATAAGGGACATAGATTCCAGCATAACTCTCGCCAGCAATGTAGATCTTCTTGCCTTGCAGGTCGAAGGTGTTGACAAAGTTCTTCCAGAAGCTGACAAACTGGTCTGCCGTCTCAGCGTTGTCAGTGGCAGTGACATTCCCGCTGCTAAATCCAGTGCCGATTGGGTATTCAACCCTTTCAGGAAAGCATCAGTCCTACTCTCTTGTGTGCTAATATTACGGGGATTCTCACCAGATCACGTTAGCCAACTTGTGCCAAGACCAAGCATTCGCGACAGGTTTGATGGTGCCATACTGCCACAAGAACGGGCCGTTCTCTTGCAGGAAGCCTACTGACGTTTAGTAACCCATTTCTAAGGATCAAAGGGCTTGGCTGAGCCAACCTTCCATGGAAGAGCATCCTGGGCCACCGTTAAACCAGATGATGACATCGTCTTTACCAGCAGGGTTCTCGGTGGGAAAGAACCAGAAGAAGTTCTTCTGCTGTTCGCTCTGAGGCTTGGAAGCGTCGACAGGAATGAGACCAGCATAGCTTTCGCCAACGTCGAAGTCGACGTCTGGGATTCCTATGCCGTCAACGTAGAAAGCTGGTTTCCAGGTGTCAGCGAAGCACGAAAATCGAAGATGAAGGGGCATTGCTTACTACTGGTCTTGTTGTTGAAGTACTGCAAGGTGCTGCTGCGACGCATAATCGCCCTTGGCTGAGCTTGCACCTCAGCATGACCAGGAGCGACGCGACGGAGCGGGCTCCGATGCGACTTTGGCGGCGTGTAGGCGGAGATCAGCGGCAAGCTGAGCACAGCCGTCAGGCCGGCGATGAGACTTGACGTGCGCATCTTGAAGGTATGTCGTCGGTTCTTGCCACGATGTCAAGTTTCAGAGCCTCAAAGTGACCCTGCAGAGCCAAGAAGAGGCCAAGAGATGCAAAGGAACATGGCATCGCTATTTACATGTCGGTGGGCAAGCGTCAAGCTGGGATGGTGGCAAGTCGGGCGCCGGCCAGTTGGGATTGACGAATGATACGAGATTTGAGCATATTACCGTGGATAGCGACTTGCCCTAAGGAGGTATGTCGATTGCTATGGTTTGTTCCCCTACTATGATTCTCTATTGCTCATTTTGATCTTCACTTTGAGCGCCGTCTCCCGTTAGCTACTGCATGAGAGATGGTTTGATTCATGGACAAATCAGGCAGGTCAATGGGATAATCTGGGGCAGCCAACTGATAAGAAGACAAAGTGCCGACATAGCCGGTGTCGGAGTGGAGAAATTGAGATTGATGTCACCGTCTTGGGTTAAATTGGCAAAAGCTTGTTTTTTAACCCTACAACCGACCACGGACTTGGGACGGCTATTCCGAGCGATGCATTGTCACCATCAACGGCCGACATGCATATCAAGTCTAGCGTCCATGTAAGAAGTCCCTATGTAATCCAATTCGAAAATGGAAACTCCAGCTCTTCATCACGGCCGGCAGCCATCAAACCAACGTGATGGTCGCAAGTTCAGCATGATCAAACCACGCTTGGTCAATGATCTGTCCGACCCCAAGCCTCTCGAACCGTCTGTCTGATCCAAGTCCGGGATCTGGCTTTACTTCTGCGAGGAACATCACGTTAAAGCCATCAGGCTTTCCCTCAAGTTCGTTAGCTGAAATCATGGCCAGGTAGTACGGCTTCGCAGGCCACTCATTCGAGTCAAACACCACCCAAGCAGCAGGCGCCATATCCCTTCCCGAGATGAATATCGTATTCTGCGTTACGAAACCGCCGTATGTGATGGATTCTTTGGGATAGAACTCCATAAAGTAGTAGTCATCCCCAGTTCGAGTGGACGGATCCCTATCTCGTCGTGCTTCCGACTCCTTCAATAGAGGTGTAAACTTCTATGACGATGCTGAACTCTTTGCCTGGTCGCGACTTAGATCACGAATGCGGTTCTCCGCTGCTCTGGCAGGTGCTAGGAACGATACGGCGCCGATGGTAGATGTCCAGGACCAAGTTGGTTGATCTCGAAGTGCGGACGGGCGAGTCAGCGTCGATTTCGCAAACCAGAGCAGTTGAGTGACTACGCAGTGCGCATGGAAGTCTTCGCTGAGCAGAGAGTCGTCATGAAATACCCCGGAGGTGTAGCTCTCGCCGATTTCATTGCCGACCTCAGTAGCCAAACCCAAGATGGCGACGGGTTTGTCCGAGTCGTACGTTAGGTCTCGTGCAAGCGTATGTGGACACAAGATCGCACCAGTCAGCATAGAACGCCATGATTTCCTCGTCGTCTACATCTGAGTCGCCTCTCTGCTGCGAGTGTTTGTCTTGTCGGTAGCGCCGCGCGCTTTCGAAGAGTCTCTGTTCATCCCAAGAGGCCTCATTTTCACCATCCTCACACTTAAGTAAGGTGCGGCACGCCCAGACCATTCGTGCTTTTGTGTGATGAATGACACGAGGGGAGAGCATCCATTCTTGAGTTATCCAAGCCCGACTGCCAAGCGGTGTCTCGCTGACAGTGGTATCCATCGAGTCTGGAAATAGGGTTGCGGACATGTATTCTCCTTGGCTCGGTTCGCCGTAGGGAAGACGAACGACCGGTGGCAGTGGAGGACGTGGAACAAAGAACCCCTCCGATCCGTGTCGGGCGCCGGAGGCGGCAACGGTTATTTCGGCGTCTTTGTAGATGCGCCCCATCTGAACTGACTCTTTACGCCAGTCATCGGCATCATCCTGCACGATGCAGAGGCTATCGATCCAGAGGTAACGCAAGCCGAGAAACCGGACAATCTTGATAGCATCTTGAAAGGTCTTGGGTAAATTAGAGAAGTTGATGGCTATACAATGCCGGCCCAGGTTGTGGGATGTAGTTGTTAGGATTCTGTGCTTTCCCCAACAATGGCTCAAGGCGGCATACGAGGCATGAGTCCCGTTGGTCACCAGGAGTTTTGGTTCCCTTGATCCATCAGCTGGCCCAACGTCAAGAACTCCGGTGGGCAGCAGCGGTGGTTCGAAGCTCTTCGTCAAGGAGCCCACTGTCCCAGTGAGTGTCTTGTTGCACTCCGTGTGGTTGTTTTTGCAGGTATTGTACCAACCCTCTACAAGTCCGAACGCCTCATTCGAGCCCGAATTGGTCAATAATCTCATCCCAACAACGTCTTTATTGCGAGAAGGGGCGGTCCCTGTATCGTGAAAATTTCAGTCTCTTTCTGCGACATTGAAAGTTATTTTTCGTATCGCCAAGAAACGTACCAAGCTCCGAGAATAGACTGAACTTCACGAGATCATACTCGTATTCAATATCTGGGATATGCACATTGATACCAAATAATTTCGGCTGCTCACTGCGTTCAATGCCATCCCCACAAACATCTTCGGCCGTATCTAGTCCATCACCGACCTCCAATAGGTAAAGAGGTTCAGGCTTCGTGTTTGTCCGAATTTGATCGTGTGTTTTGGGGGTCCTGCAATCCTGGTCCATCGCGCGGCGTATCAGACTGCAAAAGTCGCACACCTTAGCCGAGTGAATGAGGTCGTGTGCACTCTCGATATGGCAATATCCGTCAGGCTGAGCCAATGCTTGCGGAGTTATGCTCTCGCAAACTGAACAGAGAGATGCCATGGTTGAGATTGTTGAACCCGTGAGCAGGCAAGCGTCTTGGTTGGTTTGTCAATAAGGTACTCAAGGGATATTGTTTAGCACTGGAGTCTGCATTTTGCGCCGAATCGTCAGGATATGTAGAGAGTGATTGCGTGATATTCCGGCACTGCTGCGTTTATCATTATGTCTCCTGACCGCTCATCGGCAATCCTTCATGCAGGTCATCTCAGCCAAGCTGGGACGCTGTTGGCTGAGCATGGCCAAACATGCATAGTAAAATGGAGCCACGATGAGATCAGTTCCTGTGCCTTCTTATTCATACGTACTCTGAGGCTCATATCCGAAGTCTTTGCTGCAGCTCTTTACTCGGACATTACATGTCTAGGTATTGCATATTAATGAGCACTGTAGATATCCCCGTATAAGATCTGGAGCTTGCCTGATTGATTCTGAAGGAACGAGTCCGAGTGAGAAACTCTGGCTGTAGGGCTGATTAGCAACTTGACGCGAAACTCCATAAAGAAAATAGTCCATGCATCAAATATCTCCAAGGAAAGTCTCAAGTCCTAGCAGAGAAGAATTTAAGGGGACTTTGTCAAAACATCTATTGAAACATGGGCCTTGGCAGGCACTTGCTGGAGGCTAGCCAAGAGCAAGCCAAACAACATGACGTTCAAACAACCTTTTGTCTACCCTGACCAGTCACACTCTGTAGAGAAATGCAAACTTACTCAAAATCATATCGCAGTATTCTACCTCTGAAAATGACAAAGCGATGTACCGGACGCCGAAGGAATCGAACTCTCCTGGAGAGCCTCTTTCCCGGTCACTTTACAAGATCAGTACGCGCAGGACGTGGACTCCGAAGAAGGAACTTCTTTTCGGGATGAAGTCTTGGAAATAGAAGCCCGAGGACAAAAGGTGTTGAATGCCATTTGTGAGCCTACTGAGTAAATGACTAGCTAGTCTTTATTTTCGTTCTTTCCGTTTCTTAGAGAACGGGGCTTGGTGAATAATCAAAAATCTCTTCATTTAATTCGTACAACACCCTGGATGTCTTGGTTTCTAAGCAGGTAATGACCGATATCCCTGCTGAGAGGAGCAAAAGCTCATATTTAAATCATTAAGCCGGTGACAAAAGACCGGTTCATCCCAACTTTATCATCAAACGCTCGCTGCCTCAATTCCTGGTTCCAAAGGCTCTGCTATCCTCTCATCGCTTAAAATGTATTCCTCTATCTTCCATGCCCTGACTTTGGCTGCTGTTTTAATATGGCCCGTATACTCGATAGTCCTTCCCGACTACACCGGATTAAAGACAGCCCAAAATGGCAGCATCCTCACGGTGACTTTCCACAACCCATCGTCTCCTATCAACTTATGGAATCTGAAGACGCAAAACGATTTAGCCGACCTGGTTTCCCGTCTCCAGGGAAATAACGAGACCAAGGTCGTCATCTTCAACAGTGATGTTCCTAGATTCTTCATGGCTCATCCCGACCTCCCCTTGCCTGAGTTGGCAGATCGTAAGTGCATCGGAGAACAAAGATTGAAGTTTTTTTAAGGCATGCTTACTGATAATTTGAAGCTGCGTTTGGCGAAGCATTCGGAACTCTCATCTACAACGTCTCCCAGTTGCCCCAAGTCACCATCGGCGCCATAGAAGGCCGCGCCCGTGGTGCCGGCAACGAATCCCTCGTCTCCCTCGACATGCGCTTCGCCAAAAGTGCGAGAGTCTCTTCGGCCAACCCAAAGTCGGAAGCGGTCTGTTCCCCGGCGGAGGCGGCAGCCAATTCCTCGTGACCTGATTGGAAGAGGCCGCGCCATGGAGTACGTCCTGAGCTCAAACGACATCACCGCAGAGGATGCCGCAGAGATCGGCTGGATCAATAAGGCATTCGAAACCTCTGCCGAAATTTACGGCTACATTGGAAAGCTCGCACAACGTTTCAGCTGGTTCCTTCTGTCGGCTCTCAATGGTGGCAAGAAGACGATTAACCGAGCTTCGGCACCGTCGCTTGAGCAGATTATTGAGGATACCAAGGATTTCTTCAAGCAACAATTTGACCCAGAGGCGCAGGCTATTGCGAAGAGATCGGCGGCGTTGTCTCGCAATATTTCCTCTCTGGATTTGGAGCTGAACTTGCCTGAGTCGATCGCGCGCCCTTACACTTAGGCGGAAAAAGCAGTTTGTACAGATTGGATACAAGATCTTTTCAGAAATTAAGAAGGAAAGGAAAATAGATCGAGAAAAATCATTATCTTTAACTTCTGGAGATTTTCTTTTGTAGTTGATGCTTCCCACATTTGCCAATCATTCATCAAAGAGAACCGCAACTTGAGATATGAACATGAATACTAGACTAAGGTGTTTCAAACCATAATCCCCCGTGGCGATGATCGTTATAGTCCGAACAGGTTTACTTTTGAGACAACAATCACTCTGATTTGAGTCTCTGGCAATTACTTGATCTGCACCCCACATAGGCATCGACCCTGAGTATGTGAGTGATGTGGCTGTGGAAGTCTTAGCAGAGTCACGAACCGATACAGGAATTCGCACCCCCAAGATCCCGACTTCAAGTCGCCCGTTAGATGAACAATGGGCAATGCTGCTCAAAATTTGTTTTGAGACCATAATCAAATTCTTCCGGACAATAGCTTGTAGCAATCGATTAACCAAATTCGGAGTCTTGCTGTGTTGTAATACGCGGGACCAGTTCGGGCCCTCTGACTAATACGTCCGGCTCAGCCGCAGTCACCTAGAGGTTAGAGTGATTAGTGAACGCTTCCAAGTAAGGACTGTGGCTTATGGAGTCGGGCCAATGCAAGTTCCGCTACCGCCGTCGTGGACCACCGATTCCCGGAAGCATACTAATGTAGTAAGTCGCGATTCCGCAAAATCTTTTTCCTGATTTTAGAATAACATCTCTTGGCTGATATTGCTAATTTGCGGATCAAGTGCCAGATATGTCAGCGAAATGTCAAGTCGGCGCCGGGTTTGCCAATTCTTTCACAGGTCGCCGGGCATAGCTTTAATCAATGTTGCAAAAGCAAAGTCTCCGAGACAGCGCGTCGAGCGAACCAATCAGCTGGTATTTCTCGCGGCTCTGCGAACTTGCCAATCAGTATATTATGAACCGCTCGACCCACTGACCGTCGCAACCTCCTCGCGATTTACAATACTACGACTGCTATCAATATACCCCTTTGTCTAATACCGAATCGCACAACGTAGAACCCGGCAACCCGACCTCATCTGTACTAGACAACATCACGCGCATTGTGTCTTCTTACGGAATTCTTCTACCTACTCAAGTGCTAGGTGTTCAACTCACGTCAAAACCTTGCAATGACATTCTCCCCGGAGAAGGATATTCCAGATCTGGCCGGGAAGGTCATCATCGTCACAGGCGGTAGCAGCGGCCTCGGAAAAGAGAGCGTCATCCAGCTCGCCAAGCATAACCCCGCGGCAATGTACCTCACAGCCAGGACGGAAGCCCGCGGCAATGCGGTCATCAAGGAGGTGGAGCAAGCCGTGCCGGCAGCCAAGAACAAGATCAAGTATCTCGAACTAGACCTGGGTTCCTTCGCCTCGATAAAGAAATCCACCGACGCCTTCCTCACCGCATCAGACCGTCTCGACATCTTGATGAACAACGCTGGTCTGATGGCTACCCCTCCGGGCCTAACAAAAGATGGGTACGAAGTCCAATTCGGATCAAATTACATGGGACCGGCTCTCTTCACCAAACTGCTTCTCCCAATCCTCAGCAAAACCGCCGAACAGCCAGGATCCGATGTCCGCGTCGTCAATCTGAGCTCCGAGCTCTTCAAGCAAGCGCCCTCAGATGGAATCCTCATCGCAAAGTGCAAGACCCCCCTGGACGATATCTCTAGCTTGGCTCGCTACGGCCAGTCCAAGCTCGCGGACTACTATCACACCCGCACCCTGAGCCAGCTCTACCCTTCCATCAAATTCGTCGCAGTTCATCCCGGAGTCGTGAACACCGGCCTGTTTGACGACTTTAGGAAGAGAAGGCCCTGGGTTGGTGGGGTGATTAGTGTTCTTGGGTCGATCTTCTTGACGGACGTTCACGCGGGTGCAGGGGCTCAGCTTTGGGCCAGTACGGCTGCGAGTGCCAGCGTCAAGAGCGGAGGCTTTTATAATCCGAGGTTCAAGGAGTATAAAGAGGCGAACTTGTACGACGATAAGGCGGCCCAGGAACTGTGGGATTGGACCGAGAAGGAGCTCGAGGGTCAGTGATCTAAATACGAGTTTCCGGGCTACTTTGTCCGAGCGATAGACGGCCTGAGAGATGTGCGGCAACGAAGATCACGTTTCTATCCATTCGAGCGCAAGTTAACATTGGCACATGTGTGCATTATTTCATCCCATCGAATACCAGGTCGGAGATGCCAGTAATACAAATATTCGTATTTTTATTAATATTAAACAATCTCGTGATCTAGACTTATTTCTCTCCTATTTGCATATACATAACTTTGAAGCAGAGCAGAATCGCAGGAAGACTAAAGACGGGCGTGCTGGCGCCATCTGATAGTTGATGGGATGAGGACTGGTAGCGAATGACTTGATAACCCGACCCTATTTCCCCATTCTCGAGATGAGAAAAGATCCAAAAACGTATCGACGTAGAGGGAAACTAGAAAGGTTATTACTTTTGTCATTTCGCACTCGATGGGATATTCAAAACGATTGATTTCAACGAGACCGAGGCCGCGTTCTCGCTGCAACAGTGGAGGATATGCTTCAAAACGTTAGGTTGGGACATGTGTCCATAAGAAATAATTAACTAAAAGGTATCAATCGTAATAATAACCAGCTAAATACCAGAGGAATCAAATCATCGAGGAGTGAAGGGACGCCCCCCGGTTCTAACCCTTTTGGTCATTCTTCTTCTCGTCCAGACAGATGCACAGGGCACACATGAGCGCCATGTCGACCCCCGGCGCCACCGTCAGGGCGTATGTCTGCTTGCCACCGAAGAAGTCGCGCGCCCGAAGCATGTTTCTGTCAATCCGTCCAAGCACCTGGCCACCATTGGTGTCGACGATATCTGCCTGCGTTGATAGCCAATTGCCCTTCATCTCGAGTGATTCCGTCTTGCCCGTCTGCGGTGAGACGAACGTCGCGGTAGCTTTTGAGCCGATGACTGTGGCAACCCAGTTAGCTACTCGTCCCGCTTGACTAGTGCTAGGCAGGAATAGAGGAAAAGAAACTCACGCGCAAAGCTGTTCTTCACTTCCATAATCTTATTGCCCTTGGGATCCTGCGCTGCAAACGTCGTGTGCAGGTGCAAGTGCTCCTTGACGATGTCGAACAGGTGGTTCCCCGACATGTCGTAGACAGCCTTGCGGCCAGAAATAGACAACGCCTTGCCCTGCACCCGGAGGATAGGCTGGCCATTGGCGAGCTTGATGTCGAAGCTGTCGCCGGTGATGGAGAGGATCTTTTCCTTGAGAACGAGGGTCTCGCTCTGTCGCGCCGTCAATTGCGGGAAGATGCCGACCGAATTCCCGGCTTGGGGTAGGTTGTGGACCGCTGGGGCAGCCATGGTGTGTGTTTGGTGTGTATTCGTGCTAGGGACTATTACTTGGTCTTTTGGCAGGTATGTCGTTGTCGTGAATGACGATGTCGCAATAGGTGTTGACAGGAAGATTGACTTCTTGAGGTCGATCGCCAGACGAAGACGGGGGATGACGACTGGTTTTATGAGAGATGCATGCATGTGAAAGCTCAGGCGCACCAAAGCTGCTCCTGCCATCAGCCTGAACCTCGACAGCTTCAAGATCCGCTGGCTGCCTGCGACTGAGTAGATCATTGGGGGCAGTGCGTATTTCTTAGCGCCACCAGTCGGTTTCGCGGGCTCACAGGGCGACGAGAGACAACGCAAGTACCTGAGGGAGGGAGGGTATGAGGGGAGGGACTGCGTCGCTAAGAGCTCACAGACATTATTGGTGTCAGACAGTCAGATTAGGCTCGCGATGACGTCAAGGGATGAAGCTGTCTGTCCATTGACAATGCGTAGGGAAGCTCGAGCAATGCTGAGGTCAGACCCTTTTTCTTCCCGTTTGACGGTTTAAAAGAATGGGCCAGTCTCACACTAATTAGCTGTGATCGACCCCTAAGGTACCTTACTCCGCGACAGATGAGGGGTTATGAAAGCCACATCAACTGCGTACCTACACTACTCGCGACTTACGCAAACCATTGCAGCTCTTGACAAGCACGGAAATAAGACCGCTTGCACCAGGTGGGCAATGTCTACGGGCCAAGTTACACCGTTACACGTAGCTTGGGCAGATTAAGACATCATCGAATCCGAGGCCGAAACCGAGCAACAAATCTGATCAAAGTTTCGCACAGCCACCAAGATGAGGCGCGTGGTCCCTCCAGCCACTCATCTGAGCAGTAAGGTACGGACAGGTAGTTCTGCAACGCCACGTGAACGCCTTGGTACGCCACAGTCGATCATCGTTTGGCTGAGATGCTTCGAGGCACAGTCGACTTCCACAGCCAGGTGCCCGTGTTGAGGTTGTCGCAAAATTTCTGCCATGATCTTCAGTTATGGATCAGTTCAGCATCGAGAATAATTGCTAGTATCAAAAATCAATAGAGTTGAGGAGAACGTAATTCACTACTTGCAGAATTTATGCTCAACTTGTCAAGTGAAGCAAGGATTATCAGAATCTTGGTAATACGTTTCACATAGAGCCATGAGAGCAGAACTTCTAGCTCAAGAATCGACTTTTCACTTCAAATTCGGTCCTGGCGCCGAGACAGCTCATCGCCACGTTCGTATGCATCAAATCCGTGCTCAAGTCTGTCGTCTTCCGGCTTAGCGCCGATGTGATTAGTATTCAGTTCACCTGGTCTTCCGGGCCTGCCTCCATCGGTTCGGTTCGGCACGGTCACCAATTCAGCACCGCTTCACCGCGACCAAGTGTCGATAAAAGCGCTTGGGACAGCCGACATGCAACCCGGAAGCTGCCCCAAACAGGTTTCCCCGCGTGCTTCCCCACAAACAAACGCCTGGGTCAGGGGAACTTATCCCGTCGGGTGCTTCTTGACGCCACTTTTGCCAAGCCCCTAAATACTACTATTTACCTATTTCTTCCCCGCATTTAAAGGGATGCTTTAATAATACATTACTTCCCCTATGTTCTTTATCTATTCTTATTCTTATTATTTTAATTTTAATTAATATTATAATATT
>JFFI01001175.1:71367-149178 GCA_001563125.1 Colletotrichum salicis | reverse complement strand
ACCGATCACCTGTGATAGAGGTGATACCAACACCCTCTTTAGATAATGGTTTTGTCAGTGCCTGTATGGATTGCGAGGTTTCCTTGGACTCGACAATTGCCAGAACATGCCACAAACACTCAAGCCTTCGACCACGAGATGAACGATATCTTACTTGGTACAAGTAGAAACCAATTCGCTGAAGATTCTCAGCAAGGTAATCGACGCGGTGCCTTGTCATGAGACTTGATCCCACCGAGGCTTTCGTCGCTGTCCCAAATTGAAGAAAAACTTCCGTTCATGCGGGTAAGTTGGCTCAATCGGCTTGTTCCCGATCATTCTGACAGAATGCATTCATTTCCAATCCCAGAATTCTATTCCCAATGCCGAGCCACCGGTAGGCGCAGCCATTTGCCTCACAATGCTTCAACACCTACGCCTCGCGGGTTATTCCAAATGCCAGTTTCATCAAGATGGATACACGAAAATTGGGAGCTGGTTCCGAACATCACCAAGAAGCCACTTTTGTAAAAGACAAATCAGTCGAGATTCCTCTGGCTACACGTAAGGTGGGTGTGTGGTTTAGAGGTTTAAAGTTTGTAAGACGTGTTCCCTGGCGTAGATCGGACTCAAATCTTTTCGTCGGTGCCCACCTCACCCCAAACGGGCTCTAGTTCGTCTATTCACTTTTCGCAAATCATCCAGTTTGCTGGGTGGCAGTGCCGTGCGTCAGAACAGATGCAGCGCTTCTCGGAACTTCTAGGAGAAATGGGATTTTCTCATTGGCGTCTAGATTCCATGATCCCGTCGAGCGGCTTGACCTGGGCTCCAGTCACTTTCTGAAGCAGGGAGATCCGAGATCAGTTTTGTGCCATCCACTGCTGGAAACAGGCATCACCTCCTGCAGAGCAGCAAATTCACAGCACGCAAACCGGAAACCTCAGCATCCTGTGCGCTAAAAAGCTTGGGCTGGACTAAGGAGTTGGGCTCTGTCCTACCCGCCCCGGAACCTGACTCAAGAATGGGGGACGCTCGTGGGCATCTCTGAGGTTGTCTGTGGCATCGATGATAGAGTTCGACAACATGCGAGAAACCGTCTGGGAACTGGTGTGGACGCCGTCTCAAGTTGCTGGGTCCGTCTGTCCCATCCTCAGCAGCTCTCCCCTGCCAACTCTGAAGCACTGCAGAACTAGTGCTTCAATTGATTTGAGGTCTACGGCTGTTAGCTGGAACCTGACGCAACTGTAGGCCACAGCACAGTCGAAGCAACGACCCCCCCGCGCTGGGCTGGGCTGCCGTTTCAGCGTGTCTTCTCTTCGCTGCTACGACGCGCATCTTTCCAAGATCTCCCCATAATTTTAGCTTTTGGCTACTGTCCTCGGCGTTCGCGGGCGGCCTTCTTATGGAAATGCCCTTTCCTCCACACCAACGTCGAAGCCAACCCTCTCGCGCTAGCAGCCCTCGCAACCCAACTTCTGCCCGCTGACTTCCGCCCATATCGGCACGGCTCCATTGGGGGAAGTCCTAGGGCGGGCGGCAGGGCTTAGTGTCTGTTAAGCAGGTTACATTGAGGTGGATCTGGCAGCATGCCGGGGTGGGCAGTTCAATCTCGAACTCCCGCCCTCTGTCCAATCGCACCCAGCCTTGTCACACTGACGGACCTGGCTCCAGGCCGTCCGGCGACTTTCAGAGAAGGTGGCATACCTTTGAGGAACGGTAATATCCCTGATATAAAGTTGACTTGACAGACGAGGGGAGGGGATCGTCTCAGTTCTTTCAAGGGCCACGCCATTCTTTTTCTGACCACAGTCTCCCTGTTCCAATTTCCAGACCAGACGCTCTTTCAATCGCCATATATCCCCTCCGGCATCCCACGCCTCGAAGACAAAGGTTCTTGTGCTCGCTGTCGAACCTGTCACTCATTCAGTCGACGAACAGTCTGTGAAAGCTCTTTCAACTACTCAACTCTCTCTGCCGACCCCAGTCACCAACAAAGCATCCAACATCACAATGCGCTCCTCAATCCTCTACCTCTCCCTGGCCGGCCTCGCCAGCATCGCTCAAGCCAACCCGGTCATCAAGCCAGACGCCCAAGTCGACCCAAAAGGCCTCATCACCCGCAGCCTCTCCCACTTCCTCTCCTCCCGTTCCGAACCAACACGCTCCGAGCTGCCCCCGACAAAGAGGCAAGTAACGCCGCCTCCGCCTCTTACAAGTGCCCCGGCCGCCGCTCCGCCCGGCGGCGGCGGCGCAGTCAACAACGCCAACCGCACCGTCACCCTGACCGTAATCCAAGGCGACACCCTCGGCCAGATCGCGCGTCTCCTCAACTCGGGCATCTGCAACATCGCTAAGCTCAACAATATCGCCAACCCGGACTTTATCGAAATCGGCCAGGTCCTGCAGGTGCCCATCAACGTCGCCAACCCGGACAACGATTCATGCCTCAACCGCGGCGGGGCGATCCCGGCCCCGGGGCAGAACGCTACTGCTCCCGGTGCCCCGCCTTCGGCGGGTGGCAAGGGGAAGAAGGTCGGCCGGAGCGGAAACCTGTTTTCTGAGAAGGGTCCCCGGGCGCCGTTGCGCTGATCTGGAATCTGGTGTTCGCTGAGCCTAGCAAGATGATCTGGAGGGTTTGCTCGGGGGAAGTGAGATTTGGGATGCGCACCGTGGCTGGATAACACGAGACTTTGGCAGCTGGCAGCGGGTCTAGCCTTGGGGTTTTGGCATCTGGCACATTTCAGGTGCGAGATATTGGGCTTTTTTTTGTGTTGTATTATTCGTCTTTTATGATATACCTGGCTGGAACAGTCTGTTCGAACGTTGAAAACAGTTAACCAACATGAAGCATTAATTACAATTTTGAGTGACAACTCGAACTACGAAGAGACATTGGCAAGAGACGGCGCTCTTGTGTTTTCTTTAGAAGCTGTGACGTCATGCGCCGAGCGTGGCTCATGAGTCAGCAGACATACAGGAGAGAGTATCCCATCGAGTGCTGCAAGGCGACAATACATACGAGTGCGGGGGAGTAGCTAATCAGGCGTTATTCCTATTTATTCCCATTATATCCGCGAATCAAAACGTAGATAGGTTTGGAGAAAAGCTGGAGACTAATGTATTGTCGCCTTGCAGCACTCGATGGGATAAGGACCATCGCCAAGACCTGCGTCAATTTTCAGACTGCAACTCATGTCGACACTCGACAATGATCACGCGCTGATCTTAAGCAGTCAGATCATAAAAGAAGACGATATCAGTTGCTACATACGTGATATGGCTGTTGTCCACGTCCTGACGTTTTTCGTTTTTTCTCAAGATTACCCTTAATCAGTACGCCCACAGCCATGGCAGCAACAGCATCCTCACTGGCCTATCACGAGCCGTCCATCATCACAATCGCAATCCTCTCCGGCTTCCTTCTTCTCCTCAACACCGTAAACTATGGTCTCGACAAACTCGTCTACTGTGGTCTGATCGGCCAGGTCTTCCTCGGCATCGCATGGGGAACCCCAGGGGCAAAATGGCTCTCCGATGAGATGGAGCACTCGATGGTGCAGCTGGGATATCTCGGCCTAATTTTGATTGTGTATGAAGGTGAGATCTATCTCGCGCGATACTCTCCTACATATTGAGCACAGCAATACTGATACTCAGTCAATAGGAGGTCTCTCCACATCCTTCAAGTCCCTCAAAGCCAATCTTCTACTCTCAATTGGCGTCGCCGTCACCGGCATCGCCATCCCCATGGGCCTCTCCTTCACCCTGAACTCTCTCATCGGCGCCACACCACTGCAAGCCTTCGCCGCGGGAGCAGCCCTCTGCTCAACCAGTCTAGGAACAACCTTCACGGTCCTAGGCACGAGCGGTCTCACGACTACCCGCATGGGCGTCGTGTTGACCAGCGCTGCCATGATGGATGACGTCGTCGGCCTCATCATGGTTAAGGTCGTGTCCAACCTCGGTGGTGGCGGCGGCAGCGACTTCAACGCCGTGACTGTGGTTCGGCCGGTTCTCGTCTCTCTAGGCTTCGCGACCGTTGTACCGGGGGCGTGTAAGCTCATCGTGGGGCCGATCACGCTGCGTCTAAACTCGATAAGAGAGAAGAGCCCCGGATCGAGGATTGATCAGCTTCTTTGCCTGAGACAGACTGCCCTCGTCATCCATACGTGCTGGCTGTTCGGGCTTATTGTGGGAGGGGCCTTTGCTGGGACCTCGACCTTGCTTGCGGCATACATCGCGGGTGCTACCATCAGTTGGTGGGACAGCGAAGTGCCTCATCTTGCAACTCGGGCCAAGGGTAGGCAAAAGGCACCAATCACTGGGTACGCGTCTGCCTCAGCCGACCAGAAAGCTACCATTGCAGATGCTCCGGGGCAATCGAGTTCCGAGAGCCCAGCTGCGGCCCCTCCGAATTCTGGCAATGGGGAACCCGATGCCTACAACTCTGGCATTGAAATCTACGAGCATTACTACAGCAAGGCCGTTGAGCACGTGCTGAAGCCGTTCTTCTTTGTGAGTCCCCACGATAATTATACTTGTATTGATACCACATCCTGATCCCGACAGGCATCCATCGGCTTCTCAGTACCGATAACAAGAATGTTCTCCGGTCCCATTGTTTGGCGCGGAATCGTCTACACTATCCTAATGATGGCTGGCAAGCTGATGTGTGGTGTTTGGCTGCTGTCTTTTGCCAGCCCGCTCCAGGCCGTGCAGCGGATCGCCAAGAAGGTCTCTGGGGTAGGGGGCCAGCGGTCGAGGAAGCTCGCACCCGGGACGCAGTGTGCAGGGACGGCATCAGATTTGAGAGCGAGCAACAATCAAACTACTCCGCAACAGCAGCCACAACAGGAAGAGGAGCAGCGTCAGGGTGCGCAAGAGGGTCAAACGGAAGAGGTATCTCTTCAACCGCCCGACTCGCGACAGGCCGGAAAAACTCCGAAGAATGCTTCTCCGAAGCCGGAGATGCCCGTATCCGTGTATCCGGCTTGCATCCTTGCCTTCGCAATGGTCGCTCGTGGTGAGATTGGCTACCTGATCTCTGCGTTGGCAGAAAGCACTGGCATCTTCAGCGGCGGGTCAGGTGCACCTGATGAACCTTCGGAGATGTTCTTGATCGTGACGTGGGCCATCACTCTGTGCACAATCGTTGGACCAATTTGCGTCGGTCTGCTTGTGAACCGGGTAAAGCGGCTCGAGGCACACAGCGGGAAAGGCTCGAACGGAAGTGGACGGAACGTTCTCGGTGCCTGGGGTGTGGAATAGACGGCAAGAGAAACCCTTCGGCGAGCAACAGACAAGCGATTCCTGAGTTCTTCCCGAAGCCGGATATAGCCACAGCCTCATGTAGCATGCATTGGGCCCATCTCCAGCTCAAATAGCTAAGCCAGGTGATACAATGTAGCGTCTGAAACTGGTCCCAAGACTTTGACATTCTTGACGTTCATGTACGTGTCATTCGGCATCATGTGTATGGATCGAGTGTGTCCCTCCCGAGTCATGCGCCGTGAGCGCGGCTCCTTGTAGACCCGACTGCTCCCACCACTGCGTCAGCCCGTCCACATCGCACCAGTTAAACTGTCGGGGCTCTTCGAACCACCACCTATTGCCGGGTTGAGGCTTGTCGCTGACATACTTCTTGAGGCAGCCACCATCAAACCGATGGTTCTTGACGCCGACGAGGAGTATGACACTTCCAATCTTGGGGGCGAAGGCCTCAGCGTCGAGAAACACGGTCAAGATGACTTGTTTGCTAGTGCTAGGGTCGACGAGTCGAGCGGTGCGTTGTGTATGGTGAGGCGGCATGTGGGACGGTTCGATTTCGGAGAGAGAGGCGACGACTGCGAGAACATTGACAGACCAGTTTTGCTTGTAGGGCAAGTTCGGGATAGATCGTAGAGAAGTCAGCTTCAGCGGCGTGTTCGGGTCCGTCCAGTCGCGTGGCAAGGCCACAGGTTCTCCCTTATTCCTGGCCTGCACCCTGCGTTGAGTTGCCTTTGTCTCCGACACTTGCATAACCTCGAATCCCTCGTCTTCATCGTCAGCCTCCGCCGATGCCCCGGTTGCCCCAATTGAACGCATACGCTGCGATTTTGGCCTTTGGGTCGATGTAGGTATAGAGGTCGGTCGTGGTTGTCGCGCCTTTGTTGGAGTTGCGACGGATTCCACGTCGCTATCAGAGACAACATCCCCCTCGACTTTGTGTTCTGGGAGCGCTGGAGTTACTGCGTCGGGTTCTGTGAGAGCTTTATGCCATCCAACAGTGACCAAATCATGAACAACCAGGTAAACCATCTGCCTCGTCCCTTCAGATCGATCGCCGTCACCGACAAGGTCCTGGAGACGAATCGAGAATTCCCCCAGGCGGACGTAGCAGCCGACGCGGATAGCTCCAGTGTCTAGGAAACGATGCATCTCTCCACGAAGAAGAGCCTGTATACAGAGCTCACCATCCCCCAGCATCAACCGTATGGCCCTCCATCTCTTCGACCGTGGCACAGGGAGGGACTCGACGCCTTCGATGAGGAAAATGGAACCGGGGATGCAGTAGCAGGTGCGCAGCAGGTCGTTGATCAAGGGTTTCGGAACGAATGGCTCGGCATCATAGGCAAATGCTACCTCGGCTAGGGTTGTTGACTTCTCGGGCGCGTTGGGGGACATATGGACGCGTTCATCGTTTCGCGGCGACGCGGCGACAGTCGAGTGTGAGGGCGTCGAGTGGTGATGTTTCTTTCAGATTCCCCCGCCAGTGAAGGGATGGCACGAGGTCACTGACAGGGCCGTGGCGTGGCGGGCATGCCCACTGAAGACTCGCTAATGCAAGTCATTACGTAGCTTTGTACGACAGCTAGGGATTACCCCGGCCCGGTCTGACAGACCGATCCTACCCCATCTCATCTCGACAACCCTCATCCCTCACCTTCACCTTCACCTACTGATGTACGAGTAGGTAGGTACCTCATGAGATGAGCTTCGACACGCTCATTTTACTCACTGTTACTGACGAGGTTCCCCCCTATTCGGCAATTTCCGCCAGTTGTGTTCATACCTTTAGACTTGTCTTTGCCTCTTTTCCGATGTACCATCTTTGGAAATGAAACTCGGAAACCATCTCACTCACCCCAACTCGTTCCTTTCATCGCATCTCTGAGGGCCGTATCTCGCATTGAGCGCCAGTGAGGCCCTTCATAATCTTAGTCATCATGGATGCCCTTGATTCACTCTTCAGCATCGTCGCTGGTCTTATCAGTCTGGTCTTTCGCAGTTTACTACACTTCTCAACTGCTACTTCCCCAGTACTTGCGCGATTATTTGAGCTTGAATATGAGTCTGAGAGCATCGGCCATTCTCATACTCATCGCGTTATTACCACACATTCTGAATTTTGCTCATGCCCAGCAGGGCGACTTGTCCCAGGTTCGAAGATCTTGCATCATGCATGAAGAGCTGCAGTCATCGGCTTCAAAGGGTATAAATTCTCAACCAAGTCCTTTCACTTGATTCGGAAACATTTTCTTTGCACCACGCTCAGGCTTCGCAGACGCAAGTCAGAGTTGAAGATTAGTTGTCACAGACTAGAGCGCTTTGGGGCGGCGGGTGAAACTCGACCCCTGTGACTCGTGAGGAGGTCGTGGGCATGCCAACCATACATGTAGTAAGAGACAGTCAACAGACTATCGAGTTGAGAGCCGCATTAGCCATGGAACATCGTAGTTTATTCAATTTGGAACTCAGTCGGCCTCTGTAATTGATGCAATACTAGTGTCAGTATTCGTTTACTTGATTCTCATTGAAGTAGCATTTCGAAGAAGAACCAGTTCGCCTATTGGGGACGATTGGGTCCAGGGATCAACCGTTCAGTAAACACCACGGTGTCAGTGACGATGTCGCCCACCTAAGGATTGTGCCAGTCACTACTAAAGTCGTTGAAAGGCGATATGAGTCTCTAAGAACCGGGCAAAGTTCGCGGTTGTCTTCAGTACGCTAATGTGAAGGAGTAGATACCTTCTCCATCATTTACCAAGCCAGCAGCGCCAGCGCTTACTAAAGGGGACCCTAAATTGCCATAACGCCGTCTTGTCGCGTAATTAAGACCATACGTACCGTCAGAATCATCGACTTTTGAGGATCGACTTCCGTGCCTCTTGGGCGTGAAAAGGAGTAGTCCGCCGTAGGTAGGGATTGGTCCGTAAAGATGGAAAGACTTTGCTAGTTTTGACGGATCAGTGGTCACCTTTAGTAATATTAATAGTCAAATGCGAAGTATGGACTCGCAGCGAACAGTTTTCCTCTTGAACGGGTCAGCTATACGAAAGCGACGCTCCCAGATCCACAAAGTTTGCTTATTTATGCTTGTTACCGGGAGGATCTACGACCAATCGATGATCGGCATCCCTCTCTGACAACCCGATATTAGGGCCCACCTTAGAAACTTCTTTGATGGCACTAGGAGAGGCAAACGGAGGGGGCCGTTCTTGAGTGGCTCCACACCGAGCACTACTGCTGTCGCGTTCACGGTTCGAGTTCTAGCACAGCAAACTCAAAAACGGATATCGTCCCCGAATCCGAATTGACATTAGGTACGGAGTATTTAATTGTAATCAGAGTATTTAAAAAGTAGACAGCAGTTCCCTCCATCGGTTAATCGCCTAGATGTAAGGTGGTTGCTGAGAATATTGAACAGGAGAGGGTCGGAGCTGTCCGCATCGCTGGATTCGCTGCAGGTGCTCAACCAAGATCAACAGCCGGTTTAGCTCTATCATCTTGGAGCTCAGTACCTTCTATGACGCACTTTCTAGGATGTTTCGATCAATACTTAGAGTAGATGATGCGGATTTAAGAGAAGATCTAGGCGTAAATACGCTAGACGGGACGTTGTAGAAAGCCACCCATCAAGGTATTTGTAGGGAACCTGGATCCAAAAGAGTGGCAGAATTTTACAGAGGCACCTTCCCTCGTATAACAGTGGCAGTCCGCGTATCCACGTCCAGCCTCTATATCAGCATCCAGTAAGGTGCCTCCCAGCACAAGACCGAAGCCCAGCCGGACTGTAACCCCAACTCCGACAGCTGAGATCATAACACAAACGAATAAGTTAAAAACACATCATGCTCATTCGCTGTCGGTATTCAGTTTCTACCTTTAGAAAAGACGGGATTCAGATCAGCGGGTCCCTACAAAAGCCCGGCGCTGTGGCAGGATCCGCGTCCTACTTCGGGGGATGGGCATGGGGAATGCCAATCTTAAAGTCTTGATTTCCCCGCAGGGGCCTGGCTGGCGGGAGCGCCACCTTCCGGCGGAAGTTATGCATGCTCCGGCTGGCTTATGCAAGGCCGGGTCCGAATGACCTATTTCGCAGAAAACAGAGGCAACCAGCGCGGACACTTATGGGATAGCCCGCTCACTACATCGAATGTGGTCAAAGGCTGGAGGCGCTTCCAATGTGCCACAGCAGACCAAGAGGATAGCTCGACGTCGGCGTGCGACTGTCCCATTCTTGAAGCGTCACGGATGTTTAAGCATGTTTAGCTCGTAACTATATTGAAGTCGTGATACGCCAAACACGTGGCTCTATTCGTACACCAGACTTTGTGTTACTGATTTCTACCTCTATGTTCCCGTACGGATACGGACATAGGGACTCAAATGTCGAGGCTACCATCTTACCGGATTTAAGGAGCAGAATAATCACCGGTGGCCTCGGCGGTTCTCAGAAACCCAGGCTTGCTCGTCTAATATTTTGGCAGAAGCGCTCGGTCTTCTGACAGCAATCAGGCTGGAATGAGACCGACTCGCTGTTGAGCCATAATAGGAACGAGAAAGCGAGGGAAATTCTGCGCCAGAACGAACCATCAGTACGCAATGCCCCGTGTCCTGCCATGTCAGTGCCGCCTCTTTTCATCCAATGGTTCCAGGCCGTCTGATGTTCAAGGGGGGTTGATCCCTGCGCCCATCAGTGTCGTCCAATCGCTGAGTGGCTCGCGATCGCATTGTCAGGGTATCTCGCTTTCGGATTCTTAATTGATGGTGTGCTGATGGGGAAACCAACGAACTAGTGCGGCGCAAGGTCCAGCTGGTGCACAACTTTGTGCACCTGGAGCTGAACCCCTTCTCGAAAGCCCGGGGTTGCTTTGCGATTCTAGATCTCCCGCAACGAATATAATGTAACCGTCTTCCCATTGATTTTCCCAGCTTTAGTCTTGAGGCTCAAGCCAAGAAGTTCTTGTTTCTACATACGAATAACGACTACACCGGACTGCACTACCGGAAATCTTCACTTAACGAATGACTTATACGATCGACTTAGACGCGAGACACACACACATAGGCCCAGTACCTCCACATCACAACACATTATGGCGGATCTCAAGTCCTCGGACCCGGCCCCGGGAGATGTGGACGTTGAGAAAGGAATCAGTCCCAACGCCTCGGATCTCGAAGGCGCTACTATCAGACCCGAGTCTCGCCAGGAGTCAGCAGAAAACACACAAGATGCCAACAAGGAGACAGGCCAAAATGCGAACGTCGTGGACTGGGATGGACCCGACGATCCTGAAAACCCTCAAAACTGGCCCATGAAGAAGAAGTGGTTCAACATTGCTACCATCTCGATGTTGACCTTTGTCACGTAAGCTCAGTTCCTTCTCTATTCCCTGACGAAGTTCACCTGCTAACCTTCGCAGACCACTTGTAAGCTGTCCTAGGAGTATATATCCAAGCTGACCGAGTACCAACATTCTTCGCAGGGATCCTCAATGTTCGCCCCCGGCATTCCCAAGATCATGGTCGAATTCGGCGAAACCTCAGCCACGGTAGCGACGTTCGTCGTTTCAGTTTACATTCTCGGCTTTGCCTTCGGTCCTCTCATCATTGCCCCTATGAGTGAGGTCTTCGGTCGCGCGCGGCTTTACATCTATGGCAACATTCTCTTCACCATCTTTACCGTTGGTACGGCTCTGTCACAAAACATGGCCATGATGATGGCATTCCGTTTTCTCATGGGTCTGGCTGGTGCTGTGCCAGTCACTATTGGTAGTGGCAGTATTGCGGATATCATGCCAATCGAGCAGAGAGGTCGTGCCATGTCTGCCTGGGCTTTGGGGCCCCTCCTCGGCCCGTGTATTGGTCCCGTTGCCGGAGGCTACTTGATTAAGGCTGCTGGTTGGAGATGGGTGTACTGGCTTGTGACTATTGTGGTATGTAACCCCCAAGAAACTTGAAAGCCGAATGGCCCATGGGATGCTGACCAGATCACAGGGCGGTATTTTCATTCCTCTCTCGTGGTTCATGATGAGAGAGACTTTCGCTCCTCTCATTCTCGAACGCAAGGTAGCCAGGCTTCGCAAGGAAACCGGCAACATCAACCTCAGAAGCAAGCTCGACGATGGACAAACCACGAAGAAAAAGTTCCAGCACGCCATCATCCGGCCTGTAAAGCTCCTTTTTGTTACGCCGATTGTTACTCTCATGGCTCTTTACGTCGCCATCACATACGGTATCCTGTACTTGCTCATTACGACCTTCTCTTTCGTCTACAGAGACCAATATGGCTTCGACGAGGGCACAATCGGTCTTACTTTCCTTCCCGCCGGTATTGGTATGATGGTTGGTGTCGGCGTCTTTGGCGCGCTCACCGACTTCATCGTCATCAGGAACAAGAAGAAGGGACTCGTCCACAGGCCCGAGGCTCGTCTTACTCCGTTACTTACCATGCCCTGCGGTGTGGTTCTCCCCATCGGTCTCTTCATCTACGGGTGGACCACTGAAAAGGGGGTTCACTTCATTGTTCCCATGCTTGGAGTTGTCATCTTCGCCACTGGGCTCATGGGTGTCATGGTGAGTCACTACTATCTACCGGAAGAAATAGCGTTTGCTGATATGAGAAACAGATGTGCATTCAGAATTACCTTCTCGATACCTATCCACGATACGCGGCTTCCGTCACTGCCGCGCTAGCTGTTCTTCGATCTTTGGCCGGCGCCCTCCTTCCTCTTGGAGGCTTGGAAATGTACAACGCCCTCGGACTCGGATGGGGTAACAGTTTGCTGGGGTTCATCTCGGTCGCCCTCATCCCTATTCCTCTCGTCTTTTACATCTTCGGCGAGCGTATCAGAGGCAGATTCAAGCCTACTCTGTAAAATAAGTGGGATTAGTCGGGCAGGCGAATTGTTTTTAGAGCATGGCGCAAGGGGTTAACATTATGTAGCATAAAAGGTGCCATTCTGTACGGAGCGATGATTCATACCGCATTAGACGCATACATTACAGTTGAGATAACAAGAAAACAATATACTGAGAGACTCTACTTGACAACCAGAATGGACAAGGGAATCGTGTGGAAGTGCGTGCTACCAAAATCACCACTGAGATTGCTGTTGCTGTTTTTCCGAGGCTGACTACAAGCCGGGGAACAAAACAGAGTGGCTTGGCGGCGGTGATGACAGTGATGACAGTGATGCCAGTAGTCAATTTGGAATCGGTTGAGCTCCTAAAAAGAATAAGCGTGGGATCATGATACCTGGCTCTCAAGATGAGGATAATTGCCTACCTGCGTGTAGGACCGAATGAAACGCGATGCGCTATGCAAGAGCCCAGATCCGTCACAAAGGATCCGCGCATGCTAATTCATAGTCTTCGGGTATTGACGAGCAATAAAACGAAGAGAATCCAAATAGCTAGTGCTTGCCTCCAATGACGGGGCTCGGATGGCGTCCCCGAAGCTGCATACTGGTTAGGAATGCCGATACGCGGCAGTTCGCGGCGGCCGCATCAGTCCAAGACAAATCCGGCGTCAAACGCAGCCAGCCCGACAGATAGCGGCAACTCAATCGCACCAGTCTCATGCTTGGAAGGCTTGCTTTAAGCAAAATGGCTTTGATGTCCTCTTTCATGTTGATTCCTGATTCCTGGTCCCCTGTTTCGGCAACACCCCATGAACACCGCAATTATTTGGACGTGAGCATGATTCCTCTTACACGATTCAAGGATCATTCTGGAATGCCGCTGGGTTCGTGAAAAAAACATAGGCGTACGACTCCATTTACACAGTCTATATCGAATACCCCGAATCTACAGGTCGTTGCCGGTCTCTTCAAACATCGACCCCAGGCAGCGCCGCGGACACGTCACCGGGGGTAGATGGGGGAGAAGGGGGTAAGAACACCCGATGACCCGGGTTTTGATCCGCTGTCAGCCTATCTCCGATGGTGGAGGAAATGCCAACTTGCACTTGTGTGCATACATGATGTGTACTCGAAAACTGATGGCTCGGAGTGTTTGCTCTGGACACGAAGTTATCTCCCAAGTCATAACCTCTTTGATGAGCAACGGCCGAGCCAGGGTTTCGGTTCCGTAGTGGGGAGATGTTTGCTCGATCTTAGCGCCAAGATCATGTTGGCCGAGTTGCTCGAGTTAGCTATAAAATTCATACGATGGAATCCACCATGGAACATGGCAGTATCTGCTGGACCACATGCATGGCCTCAAGTGGTCGCATATAACCTAACTTAACGATGTCTCTCAAGCCAAGCGGACACTTGACAACTTTGGGTTCATTCTTTCTCAGCACAACTCTGGAAGAGTTTTTCTGCTATAGACATGCGGATGATATCAGTCGATAGCTGCATGCCCAGATACTTGCAGGGGTTGCAGGAGTGGATTGTAGATCCCAGAGCCCCATATAAATCAAGTCGATCACTGGCAGGACCTCCAAATGCTCTGAGCATTATTTCTTTTTCGAATGACCAACCCTAACGCCCCTCGTCTCTTTGTAGGTTTGGTCATCCGGAGAGCGGTGGATTCTGAACAAGGGAGACAAGTTCGATGTCGTAAGGGGAAGAATGACTGCCCACGGACAAAACTAGGGCAGTAAGGGGGCGAGAAGAGCTCCAGATGTCGCGAAGTCAACCGCAGACCACTCAGATAAGCCAAGTCAGAATCTGCATTGCTTTTGGACTGGAACCATGGTGTCGCGGCCCTCAATCCCAAGTCCACAATCCCGAAAAGAGGGTCTTGAGAGATGGCAAAGCACTGGCACCTGTCAAATGTCACTTCTCACGTCAAGTTTAGAGGAGGGGGCCAAGGTTGGGGTTTGAGTCTCAGACAACATATTGCTTATTTTCTTCCCCGATTTATCACAAACGGCCGATTGGGCGGGTACCCTCGAGTCTACATGGACTTCGCTTGGCAAGTTGTCCACTCAAAGCTCAAGAAAAATTCCCTGTGAAAGAAGGACTTCTGCTGACAGCCCACACTCAGCGAAAGCAATTGTTTTTGCTTGTCAATTTGATGTCAGCACGGAGCCTCCCCCGTTGCCTGCACCACGTCGCCCGGTGGAGTGACGCAACAGGTTTCCAAGGGATGGCCAAGACCCCAGCATACCATTCCACAGGAATAAAACAACCCAAGTTCCCGGATCCTCAGTTTTGGCCCTGCCGGTGGCTTGTGCTTCTTTACCGTTCATCACTTCCCCTTTCCACCAGTAATCTCTGTGCCATCGGCCTTGAGGGCTTGGCTTGTAGTTAGATGTGTTGATGAACTCTTCCCAGTCCAATTACATGGCCGGGCCGCCAGATGGTCAAGGACGATTCGAAGCGGGCACCATCACGATCGGAGCGCTGGCGTTGGGTGGAACGCTGACCTCACTTTCCATCATATTCGTCTGTTTGCGAGCCTTCACCAGGCTATCCCTAGTGAGACGAGGGCTTGGTCCCGACGACTGTTAGTACCTCACTTTCTTTCAATGCATACTACTTGTGGTTTAACGATCCCTGATTCAGATCTCATCGGTATCTCGCTGGCTTTGGCCATAATCTTCTACGGGCTCTCCGTCAAATGTGAGAAAATTCCCCCCGACCAGTTGCTATCGATGGCCCGTCTAACTCTATAGCAGTGTGCGAGCTCGGCGTGGGGACCCATCTGTGGCAAGTCGAGCGAGCTGACTATTCACCTTCATTCCTGCTTGTAAGTCGCAATACTCTCCCGAGGTTGACAGATGAACTTTGGCAATGATCACTGCACTCGAAGGCCTTTGGCTAATGGGATTATCTAGCACAGCATCGTTGCGATCGCCGTCTACTCACTCAGTGCAACCACTGCAAAGCTGTCGCTCCTCGTCCTGTACTTGCGTCTATCGCCCGAGACGTGGTTTAGGATCGTAACAATGACCCTCATTGGCTTTGCATTCTCGTACGTGTTGGCTTATCTCTTTCTCATCGTCCTCAGCTGCAGACCAACCTAGGCTTCATGGGATCTTTCAGCTAGAGAGGGAGCGATATGCATCGACAAAAACACTGTCTACTTGGTGCTCAGTGCTACCAATATTATCATGGACGTCGTGTGCCTTGTTCTTCCTCTGAAGATCATCATTCCTCTGCAGATGGTAGCACGACAAAAGCTATCGTTGATCCTGCTATTTGCAACAGGGGGCTTGTAGGTCGATGTCCCAGGCGGAGGCACGCAGTCGCATGCTAATCTCTTTCAGGGTCTGCATATGTGCCATCAGACGTACAATCCTTACACCGCCTCTGTTCAAAAGCACGGATTACACTTTCGACACCGACAAGCAATTGAATTGGGCATCATTCGAAGTCAACGCTGGGGTCGTATGCGCCTCCGTTCCGGCACTCAAACCCTTCTTCGTGCGCTATCTGCCCATGTTTGTCATTTCGCACATCACCGCACGCGGTTCCAAGTCGAAGAAGACAAACCCAAATTATCAAAACTACCAAAATTCGAATCCCTACTCGACCACAATCGAAGCCAACAAAAGGAGGCGCAACGTTCAGTCGGAGGCGTACGAGCTGCGTTCTCGTGATGATTTGTCGCTATCTTCGAATGATATGCCGAAGAATGGGTCCAGAGAAGATGTTGTAAAGCTTTGGTCCGGAAATGCCTTTCGAAAAGACAGCAAGAGTCACCGCGAGACCATTATCGAGTCGAACCCGAGGGACCCAAATGATAGTGGCTCAACTATCATCGACGAAATACAGCCGGTGGCGGAAAACAATTCAAGAGGAGACCCGCCGCAAAGAGTAGCGAGTATGAGCGAGATCATGGTCATCACAGAGACGCGAGTCGAGTATGAGGTGCCATGGCCGGATCATCGCAGTCCCAGGAAATGATGGCTTCATGGTGTTTCGTCTTTGGTTGAGCGTACCTTTGAAACATCCCATTTTAATCTCCTAGAATTTGGAAACATAGACTGCGTGCTACCTTTAAGTTCCAAGTCTCAGTCTGAGATACAAGACCTGTTTGTTCAGCGTGCAGCTTCCAAGTGCATGATATCTCTGAGGTCTTTCACCTCCGTGCCAGGCCTCGTAGCGTCAGATTTCGACTTTCTGTTGCCATACTTCCACTCTTCCCTCAGCCCCCTTTCTTTTCCCTCCAAAGCATCTGATATGTAGTCACCAATGATCGGGAACATCTTAAAAGCATGACCAGAGTCTCCAGTGGCCAGAAGTAGCGATGGATGTTTTGGGTGGTTGTCGATGAGCCAGTGTGAGTCAGGTGAGTCGGTGCACCAGCAGACACGTGCACCCAGCAGCGGTCGACCAGAGAACTGCGGCATTACCGTGTCGATAAATCTATTGATAGCCGTTGCTGCTTCTTCGGGAATCCCGTCATCGGGGTGTACGCTGGCGTATCGTGGGATCGAGTAGTGTTCCACCTTACCCGAGGGGTTGGTGTAAGTGCCGACTCGGTACTGATAACCTGGTGATCCGTCACAGATCTTCATCCACTCTGGGAGGGTTATTAGAAGGCAGATCTCATTCTCAACTTGTCGGGGTAACTCACTCGTTTCTGGATCTGGTTCGAATGTGAAGCCCAGCTCAAAGTTGTCCACGACGGGAATCCCCTTCCACTGGTCAACCTCCTCGTCGTTTAATTCGATATGAGCCAAGGACCAGCACTTTGTCCACATCTCCCTTGACAACTCAGGTAGTACCTCGGGCGATGCAGCTCCAATGCAGAGGATATACCTATTCCCGCGGACAACGTCGCCAGACCCAACCTTGATCCCGTCAAGCTTGCCCGAACTATCGATGATCAACCCAGTCATGGTGCCATTGGATCCCGATATGAACTCAACGCCCATATCCTGTGCTGCTTTGCCCCATTTCTCTAGAGACTGCTTTGCATGAGCCCAGCCGCCTTGGCTGTTCCAAAGGCCCTGCCAATTTTCGATGCCGTCTGCATCGCGAAGCTGCGGGACGTGCTTGGCAATCTTCTCTTTGCCCGCCACCAGCTCAAGGCTGCCAGCCTGACCAGCCTTTTTGAGATTCTCGTACGACTCTTTGAGGTGCTTCTCTGCGAGTGGGTCCCCTAACGTTGTCACGATGCGTCCCTGTAAGGCTTATGAGGAGCTGAAACAGGCGACAATGGTAGTGAGAAATGTTGACCGACCGTCTCATGAAAGATTCCATCCCATTCTGGACCTCTCCAAGCACTAAGTGCCTCGAGCGCTAATTTCGTGTACAGTGGCTCGTCATATTCCGTTCTGACGATCTTGTTCAAGTCATACCCCGCAGAATCGAGACTTGGTATGGGATGACGATCGAGACATCTGATATTGGTGTAACCACGCTTGGCAAGATGATATGCGGTACTGATGCCAAATGTGCCACTGACAGTGTCCAATTAGCAATGTCCAGACTCGGTATGATTGCATTGGACTCACGCGCCCGCGATGATAATGCTCGAGGCCTTTGACAGAGTAGGGGTATCGGTCATGGCTGACAAATGATTAAGATTATTTTTGCACAATGGAATAGAATTCGAACACAACTGCCAACATCTCAAGGATGAAATATGCTTCAAGATCTCAGTGAGAAATGTAGTCTACAAGTCGGGACCAGCACGCCGAGACTACATGAACTCCCCGAAAGAGGATCAACTTGGTCAAAATATGACCATCTAATTGGCTCATTGTCTTACCCCTCGTCCTGCATAGACACCAACTAAGCCATTATTGGGGAGCCAGGCCGCTAAAGCACGCGTCTAAACAGGTAATTCCAGGGGTCTGTGCCAGCTTGGACCTTCCCTTCTCCGCCTCACCAAGTCCATCCTCGATTCCTCGACGTCCTCCCCCCGCCTCATCAACCTCGGAGATGTAACATCGGAACCCTGGACATGCCTAACAAGCTTTTCCAACTCCGCATTACTCGCGCATTTCACCATCTCTTGACAATGGCAATGGCTAGAGACGAGCCATAGCTCCAGTCACGGCAGCACAGGCCAGATAGCTTGGACCTTCCACAGTATCGTCTCCCCTGCTCCGCCGTAGGTAGCGTATCATGGGAAACAGCAGCGTAAAGCCTATCTCGACTGCGGGGTCTGGAGTTCGAATATAGACAGACTGACTTCAAAGGAGAGGTTCAGTGCCGGGGAAGGTCGATACCGAGTAATTCGACCCTGATGAGAGTTGATTTTCGGCTCGACGGCATTTGATATATAATAACAAATGGAAAGTTTCCGTTCCACATCACTAGCACCGGTCAGACCAGTTCAACGATCCACTCGTTTATATCAACATTCCCCGGCCCAAGATACGGTCACCATGTCTGGCGTAACAGACCAGCCCGGCGAGAAGATGGCTGTGCCCCTTCCTGGGCCGCAGCTGTGTCCCGACGTAGAGGCTCGCGATGCCGATGACCTGGACAAGGCGATGACCTACGCCATCGACGAAATTGAGGAGCACTTTGACATCGAATCCGACAACTCCCCGTACCCCGAAGTCCGCGTCAATGTGCCAAACACGGACGACCCAACCATGCCCGTCAACACGCTCCGCATGTGGGTACTCGGCGGCCTATTCACCATGATCGGCTCCGGTATCAACCAGTTCTTCTCCATGCATTACCCCGGCGTCACCATCTCATCCCTAGTGGCACAACTCATCGCCTATCCCGTCGGCTGCGCCGTAGCTCGTATCCTGCCAGTGAAGAAGGTTCGCGTCTTTGATCGCTGGGACCTGGTGATCAACCCGGACCACTACTTTAACATCAAAGAGCACGCAGTCATCACCATCATGTCCAACCTGTCTTTTGGACCGTCGTGGGCTACCGACATCATCCAGGCTCAGAAGGCCTCGGCGTTCTACGGACTTGACACACCGGTAGCGTACCAATTCCTGCTCGGCCTCTCGATGCAACTGTTTGGGCTTGGAATGGCTGGGTTGGCATACCGCTTCATCGTGGAAACTCCTCACATGATCTGGCCTTCGACTCTGGCCAACGCGGCGCTGTTTCAGACACTTCATGGCCGGGCGAACCCTGTAGTAGATGGCTGGAGGATCACGAGGTATCGGTTCTTTCTTTATGTCTTTGTCGGTGGCTTCTTCTGGTATTGGCTACCTGGGTACCTTTTCACTGGTCTGAGTACCTTCGCCTTTGTTTGTTGGGCCGCTCCGAGTAAGTCGCATAGGGGTATGGTTTTTCAGGTCTACTAACACGGTGTAGACAACGTTGTGGTGAACAATCTATTCGGCATGTCGATAGGCTTGGCCTATTTACTCATCACCTTTGACTGGTCTCAGATCGCCTACAACGGATCTCCTTTGGTTGTTTCTTTCTGGGCGCAAGCTAACGTCTTTGCTGGATGGGTCATCCTCTTCGCCCTCGCAACACCGATACTGTACTATACTAACACGTGGTATACCGCATTCCTCCCATTCTCCGGCGCGGACACATATGACAACACTGGAAAGATCTATAACGTAATCCGCGTGGTGGGTAGAGACGCCAACTTCATCGTGGAGGAGTACGAGAAATACAGTCCACTCTTCATGCCCGTAACCTTTGCACTCAGCTACGGCATATCGTTTGCGACCATGACCTGCGTACCGACCTACATTTTTATTAACTACTACAAGGACATCATCGGAGCATTCAACCCGAGTAGGAAGAAGGATATCCACACCCGCTTCATCGAGAGATATTCAGACACACCATGGTGGTGGTACGGCATCATGACTGCCGTCGTACTGGCTCTGACAATCATCGTGCAAGAGGTCTACAAAACCCAAATGCCAGTCTGGGGCGTTTTCGTGACTTTTGGATTAGCTCTGATTTACCTGATCCCGACCGGCAGTGTCTACGCCGTCGCCAACCTCAACAGCAACGTCCTCACCGTCCTCGGCGAAATCATCTCGGGATACGCCATACCGGGAAAGCCCATCGTCATGCTCATCTTCAAGTTCTACGCCTACACGGGCCTCAGCCAAGCCATGATCTTCTCCTCGGACATGAAGCTCGGTCTGTACATGAAGGTTCCCCGGCGAACGCTATTTGTGGCCCAGCTGGCTGCCTGCATCACGGGCTCCCTCACGCAGAACGCCGTTCTGCTGTGGATGCTGTACCACGTCAAGGATGTTTGCCACGAAAGCCATCTTAACGGCTACACCTGTCCGCAAGGACGAGTCAACTTCTCCTCAAGCATCGTTTGGGGTGCTATCGGCCCAGCACGGCTATACAGCGTCGGGAAGATCTACTCTGGTCTGCTGCATCTGTTCTGGATTGGGGCATTGCTACCCGTAGTGACATTCTTTCTCAAGAGAAGGTTCCCAGAGAACAAGTTCTTGAGATACCTTCACTGGCCTCTCTTCTTCGCCGGAACGGGGAATGTGCCCCCCGCTACTGGAATCAATTACACCTCAGCCTTTGTAGTCTCCTTCATCTTCAACAAGTGGCTTAAGGGTAAATTCCCACAATGGTGGGCAAAGGTGAATTGGAAGACAACAACTTGTTTCCCAGAATTACGCAATTGGTCCCCATACTGACTTGGTGACGACAGTACAACTACGTCCTATCTGCGGCTCTCGATTCTGGCCTAGCCATCTCCGCCATCGTCATCTTCTTTGCCCTCGGTTTTCCCGGATTCCAGCTAAGCTGGTGGGGTAACAATATTCAGCGTTCAACCATCGACGGCAAAGGCATTCCTTTGAAGGCTGTACCGCTCAATGGCACTTTCGGCCCGGCATCCTGGTCTTAGCCAGGTAGTTTTCTGATGTCCAACATTAGTCCCAACGACTCCCTATATTTGTCTGGCACTGATAAGCCATGAATCCCAATAGCAAAACACATCCAGATACAAATAATACTACTACTAATCAAAGCGTTGCGCCAAACCTAAACGCCCACATACCGCCGTTACTCGTAAGCATAACACATCACAGAAGCCAAGCCCTGTCACCACGCGAGAACGTCAGAGCCATCCTACATCTTCAAGGGCATTGTCGCCTGAGTTATGCAGCTTAAGCCAAACTAATATTGTGACAGAGTGGAGCCACGAATCGAGCCCAGTCATTGAAGGCCTTGGGATTGGGAGAAAGCTGTCGATCCGACGACAGGAATGAGGCCGCCTCTCGTTGTTTCCATACCTTTTCAATTACCGAACGCGTTCGGGTGACATTGGAGAGCGAATCTGCCAACTTGTCGAGAACGTAGAGGACAAACGGTCGTGCGTAGCGAGGGGCCCCTTGGTTCTTAGTATCCCTCTCCGCCCACTCGAGCTCCTCTGTAGGATCGAGTTGGCAGGCTGCCATAAACAGTGGCCATGTAAGCCCAGCTTTGACATCCGATTTGAGCAACATCGCGACGAGACGCAAGATCTTCTTAATGTTCTGTCGAATCACAGGCGTCGCCGGATTGGAGTCGTTAAGAGCAGAGTGAAGATACAGCTCTACAGTCAGCCGCTTCAACTCAACAGTATTCCTGATGATTTCGTCTTCGCTATCGCTCTTAAGATGCGGCTGTTGGAGTAGACAAGTCAACCTCATTCGCTGGCGTTCAAGGTCCTGCCAGCATTCCTCCGCCGTCGAAGACGACATGCGATGGTACTTGAAGCTGAGCTCCGTAATCTCGCCAATGATGCTGACAAGTTGCGGCGAGCAGCCCATCCAGAGATCGAGCCCCTCGTCCTCCTGCGTGGACCAGAAGTCGTTACCGAAGATGGGCTCCTCGCCGCAGGCAGTTCGTCCCATGACATCGTAAAAGGCAAAATACCGCTCGGTGAACTTGATGATTCGCTCCCAAGGGCTCTGCTGCCGCGCCGCCATCTTGGCGGCGTCCGAAGTCATGCCTTGGCGTCTGAACCTGATGAGGTCTCGGGCCCCGCGCAGATGCGTGACCCAGCGCTTGTCGCATTCCGCAATGATTTCGAGCTGGCAGAGCAGCATCATCAGTACGAGGATCTCCGAGTTGGCTGCGATGTCGATGGATGATTTGTTTTCAAGGGACAAGCGCAGCGATCGGATGACTTTGGCTGAGTAGCTTAGAGCTACTGGCTGGTATGTGCAGTCTGATCTTGCTCTGTGTGAAGCGGCGAGGCCCAGGAGGGCGTGCATAAGGGCCGGCGAGGCGGAGGATACGGCAAAGGGGAAGATGAGCGCGGAAAAGGGAGATTCGCCTTTAGCGCATGGGACTGTCACGGGACAGATTCGGTCAAGATAGTATGATAACAAATGTGATTCGGCCTGGCTGTCGAGTTGGACGTACTTGACCGGCCGATTAATAGAGCCCAAGTTCTTTCTTAGTGTAAGGGCCGCCGATTTGCGATCATCCGTGGAGCTGTCATCGCTAGGGGACGACGAGGATTCTTCCTGTTCGAAGTCGGCAATGAAGGAGTTTAGGAAACCAAAAGAATGCACGTGAGTAGGTAGACACCAGTAGTTGTCCAGAGTTGAAGGTGGCGTCGCGTAGTTCTTCTTGTTATTGCCGCCAGCCCCAGATTTCGACCATACGCCGGTCCTCCCAAAGGCGCGGCCAACGTAGTCCGTCTCCCATTTCAGGACCTGGGCGTAGATGCAATCGGAGTAGCCACGGGAAGTACACAGCCCACAGTGAGGTTTGGCCTCGTCGCATCGGATCTTGTGTAGACGGCAGCGATGACAGCCACGGTGGCTCCGTCTGGATACTTGCTTGGAGGGATCTCGTCTGCGCGGCATTTTTGTTTCTGCCAGAGACTGTGGGCGAGTTGTGAGGACGTTTCAACAGGTCGAATACGGGCTGGTAAATAACACAGCAAGGGGCCGGTGCTAATGGTATTGAATAGTGGATTTGAAGATGGGGTGTGACATGGAACTTCAGGAGGGAATTGCGGGGGACGGATGGGGAGGCCGAGGATGTGAGGGGGCCCAATTCTCGAGTGATGGAGCAATTCATCGGCTGACTAAACCCCTTTCTTGGAGCCTGACTCCGACTTTCTCATCACCGCCAACATTTGGGTCTACTAGATAGAGTTCACCAGGATGGCTTGTTCGCTAATCGAAGGTTTGGACTGGGGGGAAACACCCCGATCTCCAAGTATTGGATGCTCATTCTGGAAACTGCCAATCTCGAGGTGACTTGATGTTTGACTACTCGCCTCAGACAAAAGCCAAAAGATTAAAGTTGAGCTGTTGCCCTACCTTGTTTTCAGAGTAACGCAACTCAATGCGGAGTGGCACTAGACTGCTACTATCTGACTCGTTGTAAGAGATACGCGTACTCGGATTATGAGAGTTGGGGCATGGTGTTGGAGATCAGAGTTGTTGAAAGGGCGTCAACGATGGATGAGAGTTACCAAATGCAGATTAGAGTACACATCAAACGTTAGGTATATCTGATGTGTTAGGTATCTGTGTCTGGAGAATTAGGAGACCAACTTCTCTTCTCTCCGCAGTTGTGTCGTTGGCAGCGTCGTCCGATATGAATCCTTCTGAGGGCTAATGCCAGCTCTTGGGGGCAGCCGTGAGTTTAGAGCAATCCGCGACAAAGCTTCTCAGAGCGGGATGACATCCCACAGCTGATAATAGGACAGCCTAGGCCGTATATCAAAACTGCCGTAACCCTCTGATGTCGAATCGCAGAAACATTCTTCTTCATAAGGCGAGTCAGGGACCTCTGTAGGTCTTCAAGGAGGGGTTGTGACAGGCTCCCGAGGGGTCATCGCGGGGTCGGCCGTGACTCACAACCCCACTCATGCTACAAGAACAGAAGTTGCCTTAAGGTATCCATCAAAAACAGCTGGTCGGTTAGCTCAGTTGGTTAGAGCGTGGTACTAATATTTCACCTGAAATGTTGTGTAATGCCAAGGCCGGGAGTTCAAGCCTCCCACTGATCATTGTTTTTGCAATTTTAACGTAGAGTTGTAGCAGTCTCTCGGATAGTTGCGAAACAGCTTTATTTTTCCTGTTTGGTTGAATTTCAAGCATTGGCGAGGATTTGGCTGGCTTGGGCGCTTGTTTCTGAAAACATGCACATGATGCATATGTGGATTTATTGATACTCCTTTTGATATGCCTAAAACGGAGTGCGATAACGATAAGCATCATGCAGCATGTCACCCCAGCTTCAATTGGAAGTCAGGGTCTCTCAAGCTCCTCCAAGCTTCAAGAATGCTAAACCTCAATTGACACCTCAACATCTCCCTCCAGCTCACCCAATCTTCCACGATAAATCAACAACACCTCTCCCAAAAACAATGCCGCCAAGATGACAGCCCCGCGCCCCTGGACACCGCCCCTCCTCCTCCGCATCCGCTTCACAACCTCCCTCCCCGACCTCGACCTCGACATTCCCTCCCCCTCGCAAACAACAGTCGCCGCCCTCAAACACCTCATCCGCGGCCGTCTCGCTCAGCCCGACTCCCAGCGCCGCCTCCGCTTCATTCACCAGGGCAAGATCCTCCCCGACGTATCGGCCCTCAGCTCCGTCCTGCGACCGCTGCCCCCTCCTCCATCCTCGAACCCAACCTCAACGCCATCGACACCCGGCGCAAGCAGCGGCTTCGATGATCCCAAAGGAAAAGGGAAAGCGAAGGCCCATGAGACGGCGCCGCCGCAGAGGGTCTATGTGAACTGCAGTATCGGCGATAGTCTCACCGATGAAGAACTAGCTGCTGAAGCCGAAGCGGCTCTACGCGCGCCAACGGAGCGGGTTGCGACGACGCCTTCCGGGCCAGGAGATGGACAACAAGGTCATGACGTTGGCTCATACGGTTTTCATTCCCACCAGCAGCAACAGCGCCCGACTCCAAGGGGTTTCGACAGGCTCCTTAACGCGGGCTTCACAGCAGCTGAAGTGAACCAACTGCGCCTCCAGTTCCGTGACATCCGCGCGACGCAGTACACCCCCGACACAATGCCCAGCCCAGACACAATGCGCTCGCTGGAGGACACCTGGATAGATACCAATGCCGGCAGCGCGTTACCCGGCAGCGGGGCGGGCGCGGGAGGGGATGGAGCGGATGGGGGAGGCGGCGGCGGCGGCGATGATGCGTTTGGGGTCATGAGCGGTATACTCGACGTCCTCATCGAGGGTCTGATTATAGGCTTCTTTTGGCCGCTGGGGTGCCTAGGGTGGCTTTCGAGGGAGGAGAATATGCTCTCTGGCCGGTGGCATGATTTCATTGGGTTCGGGGTGACATTGAGCATCATTATTGGCGTCATTAGGGCCTTCTCAGGCGATCGATAGGGCGAGGCTATTGTAGATTCTCAAGTACTCGTGGACTTGTTGTGGGGAGGGGGTATGTTTCCGGGCGGCTGGTATGACTGCATCACGTTAGGTGTGGCATGGTGCTGTATCATCTCTTGTCGGCACGATGGCCTCCTTGGGCGATTAGTAGGAGAGCTGTTTCTTTCTACTACGGGGTTTTGGCGTTAGGATAATGTGAATGCTTGATTATACCTAAGGTAGGTAGGTATTGCTCTCTTTCTCGTAATTATACCAAGCATCAGGCAAGAATGGCTGGGACAGCGTAGCATGAATCACATAGATAGAGACAGCGAACAAAAAGGGGGCCATTATCTGCTTCATTGGTGGCCATGGAGAAAGCGAATCTTTGAGGGCTGAAAATTCCGAATCCGCACACACAAAGATTCTACATGCATGGTATAAAACCTCGAATAACCATCAAACGCCATGATGTCCCCTAGGGCTACCTAATAAAAACAAAAAAGTACAACGGGATAGAAGATGGGGGAGCGTGAGGGCTATCCGGTAATTGCTAGAAAACATGGTTGCCAGCATCTAGAGACAAACCTTGTTAGAGTTTTACAGGTACAAACTCTGGGCCGCGACGATGTCACGGCGGATCTTGGCGAGACTGTCCTCGAACTTTTGGGTGAGCTCGTCGCTGCCCATGACCTTGGCGCCCTGGCCCATCTGGCGCAAGAGCTCTTCCAAACGGCGAAAGAGGCGGATAAGTGAGCCCTCGTAGGCATTGGTCATTTTGCTGTAACGTGTCAGTCAACATTACACAATGAATAAGTGGGAGGTAACGTACCAGATGTCTGCAAAGGGCTTGCCTTGTGCCCATGAGTAGACAGTCTCCATCAACTGCCACTTGAAGCCAGCCAGGTACTCCTCCTCATTGAGCTCAAGCTTGCTCTCCCGGCTGACCTTGGCGACTTGCTTCGCCTTAGCCTGAACCTCACGGTAGGGCTTGGCCAACTCCTCACGCAGCGCTGCTGTCTCAAGCTTCTCGTCCAGCACGAAACAGCTAAGCGTCGCGGCAATGAGCTCGGGCGAGAGCTCGTTGAAAAAGCGATCAAACAGAAGCTCGGCAAGGACAAGTTCGTGACCCTCAGTGGATGAAATCTCGCAGGCGACACGGGCCTTGAGCTCGACAACCTCGGCCTCGTTGAGGAATCCAAGACGGCGCAGGACACGCTTGCGCGCCTTAAGCTCGTCCATTTGAGCAATACTATGGAGTCTCGCAATCTCCTTCTTCTTGGACTTGATCTGCTCGCCGAGTTTCTCCTTGGAGCGATACTGAAGGTAGAGCTCGGGCAGCAGTGGTGATCCGTGAAGGGGGTTGGTGAGGAGACGCGCCTCCAACATCTCAATCTTCCTCATCAGGGCCTTGAAAGACTCGTCGGTGATGCCCATGTTCTCAACAGGGTCCAAAATAGGCAGTCCGTCGGGGAAGCGTCTGTGAACCTCCCGAAGAGAGTTGCCAACTTCGTTGAGCGCGGACTGCGACTTGCAGTCCTTGGGCATGAAGACTCTGATCTGACTGATTGACTTGACACAAGTCAGCAGACAAGGGATAATCTCGAAGCGAGCTCCGTTGTCCGGATGTTCAGGGTTTGGGTAGGGAACCAGGCCCGATGGCAGATCCGAGGTCAAGTACCTGGAGCCTTCGGCAACAGGTGCGCTCTTCTGGTCTACAACCATCATGACGTCGATGAGGCAGGACTCCTGAGGAGGGTACTCAGGCTCGCCCTGCTTGCGGTTGCGGTCGCGGCGGATCAGGTTCGCCACCACACCCCAGCCGAAGTCGGTGCCGCCAATGGTGTTGTTGGTCTTCTTGGGATCGTGGATACGGACCAGACGGCCGGGCTGCATGAAGTCGGTGCAGTGCTCAGGGTGCTGAATGACAGCGCGCATGTCGCTAGTGTACTGCTCCAGCTGATTGCGCAGGTTGTAGTAGTCCTTGACCGTAGCCTCATCAGCGATGGACATGCTATCCCTCTCTTGCTGGAGAGCGACCAAGTCACGTTCCAAAGTCGGGACACTAGCACCTGTCTGGAACTGGTGGAAGCAACGCTCAAGCATGAACTCGGGGGAAATAGCCTCGATTCTTAAGAGGTTGAGAATCATGTTATAGCCGAGGTAGAAGGCGGAGTTAAGACGGTCCTGCTCGCCCACGACCATGCCGCGGGCAGTGTCGGGCTCCATCTTGTCGTCAATCATCATGATGACAATACCACGCGTATCCAGACCTCTACGACCAGCACGACCAGACATCTGAATGTACTCGGACGGGGTAAGAGGTCTCCGTTGCACTCCATCCCACTTGTTAGTTTGGGTGAAGACAACAGTCTTGGCAGGCATGTTGAGACCAATGGAGAATGTTTCGGTTGCGACAAGCACCTTGATCAGAGACTCTTGGAACAAAATCTCAATCGTCTCCTTCAGAATGGGCAGAAGACCAGAGTGATGCACACCGATGCCCTTCTGCAACAGGGGGAGCAGGTTCTGGATCTGGGGAAGCTCGCGATCGGCCTCAGATAAGCTCTGAATGGCGTTGTTGAACACGGTCTTGACCATGGCCTGCTCAGAGTCGTTGTTGAACTGGAAGTGAGAGATCTGCAGAGCCAGGTTCTCAACCTCCTTTTTGCTGAAGTTGAAGACAATGACGGGATGGAAGCTCTTCTGCATGATCATGCGAATGATCTTGGAGATATCAGACTTCATGTCGGACGCCGCTCCACCCTTTTGCGTCTGCTTCTTGGCACCCTTGCCCTTCCAGCTCGCATTGGCGTTGTTGGGATCTTGGCCCTTGCCCGCCTCAATGAGGGCCATGGTCTTCTGGAAGTTACCTTCTCTGAACACGCCCTTCTCGTCGACAACCAGGAAGATACCGCTACCGCCAGCAGGGAAGAAGTAGTTTTGAAGAGGTGTCGGACGGAAATCGGTGTAGACGACGTGACACGCCTGGTGGTGGATCTTGGCAATCCACTCCGCAAACTGGAAGGCGTTGGGAATGGTGGCGGAAAGGAAGACGTAACGGACCTTATCAGGAAGAAGAATGATGGTCTCTTCCCAAACGACACCTCTGGTCTTATCTCTCATGTAGTGAATCTCGTCAAAGACGACCCAGGCAACCTCGCGCATGATCTCGGAACCACGGTACAACATGGAGCGCAAAATCTCGGTTGTCATGACCAAACAACTGGCGGTGGGATTGATCGTGACATCACCAGTCATCAGACCGACATCGCCGAACAGTGCTTCGAAGTCTCGGTATTTCTGGTTGCTGAGGGCTTTGATGGGACTCGTGTAAATGACTCTCTGGTTGCGCTTCAGACATTGCGCAATCGCGTATTCGGCAACGACAGTCTTTCCGGCAGAGGTATGGGCAGAGACCAACACACTCTCCTCCCTCTCGATCGAAGCGACAGACAACGCCTGGAACGGATCCAACTTAAAGCTGTACTGGCGTGCGGGCTCCGAAGGCGGCTTGTGCTCAGAGAGGGGAATGTATTCGTAGTCCAGATCAGGCGGCAGGGCGACTTGGTGCTGGATGTTGTGGGAAAGGACAAGCGATTCGTCCTGGGCTTGGGTGAAGACCGCAGCGCTAGCAACCTCTCGGGACTGAGCAGTCTGGAAGGTGTCAGTCAAGACAGGCTGGGCCTCGCCTTCCTTCTTCCTCCGCTTGTCCTTATGGGGCTCCTGCTGTTCGTCAGACGAAGCGGCAGCGTTGTCGGCTTCCTCAACATCCTGGCCATCCTTGGAGGTGTCATCGGCATCGGGCATGTCGTCGTCCTCTGGCTTGTCGGCGACGCCATTCTTGATTCCGCCATCGGCCTTGCGCTTCTTGCTCTTCTTGTCCTTCTTGCGCGACTTATGAGGGGCCTCGGCGACCTCAGTCTCAGGCTCGGGCTCACTATGTAACTCGTTTTGCGCGTCAGGTTGAGCGTCGAAAACATCGAAAAGCTCGTCCATGCTAGGCGGTTGCTTGTTGCCAAGCGAGAATAGCAAATTTGGGGTCGGCGCCTAGTTGGTCTTATGTATGGCGTCAGGGACGCAAGGTTTATTGGTCGTCCAATGGCAAGCAAACAAAGCCAAAACCTTGCAAGCTGTCGAAATACAAGGACGCGAGACGCTGAAAGTGCAGCGATGTGTCTGTCGGTATTTTGGGGGTGTTGACAAGAGGCAACTCCTCAATTTTGTCTAGTCCCGGCAATGTGCGTTCGGTCGCAATTCGCAGGTGCGCGGGCGAAAAAGTTGGCGGGTCGGCCAAGGCAAGCAATGGCAAGAGGCAGAAAAAATATTCCAAAATGCATGCATGACGGGGTTGAAGTTTAGTCCAGACACGGAAGGCGGTGACCGGCCATCTTAGCTTCGAAATTCCAGTCGCGGGACTGGACCGTTCGCCGCCTGCCTACCTGTGGGTTGGGTACAGTCACGTGTGATTACATAACCGGGAAACAGGAACTTGGAGATCTTTGGAGCTAAGCCGGCTGCACACTCTCAGACCACTCTTTTGGATGACTTCAACACCACAACCGCATCTCTCTATACCCCCATTGCGCCTCGCGATCGCCTCATAAAACACCGCTAAAGTAGCTACACCCTCCCGAATGCTACCAAAAGTCCAATTGACGCTAACCCGACCCCCGTAGATGTTCGCCCGTGCTGCCGCTCGCGCGGTCCCCAAGACCCCTTCCATGGTCGCCCGCCGCGGCTTCCAGACCACCCGCTCCCAGATGTCTTCGCCCTACCACTACCCCGAGGGCCCCTACACCAACATCCCCTTCAACCCCAAGAGCAAGTTCTTCGGTGTTGGCTTCTGGACCTACTCCTTTGTCGGCTTCTTCGCCCCCTTCGGCATTGCTGGTGCGTGCTTTTTACCGTGCCTCCGAATTCCGCCGATATCGAATACTGACGATATTCACAGCTTGGCAAACCTACAAGCCCAAGGTTTAAGGGCTCACTTTGCACAAATTTTTCTTGAGTCGACCGCCACTGTAGAGCTTGGATTGGGTTGAGACGGAGGACAACTGTGTACACAAGCAGAAATAGAGACTTTTCGTCCTCAATGGATCAGCAGGGAAACTGAAAACACGCTCTGTCCGTCGAGTCGTTCTACGTGATAACTATGAATAGCGGATCTTAGAGCCAGATCAGACTCCAGAGTATATCTGCGTTTGAATGTGCAACAGAGGTCAATCGGGATAGAAAGTACAGTCCACTCCCCAAGTTGCAGACAATTACCTCGTGTAAGCATTACAACGCCTGAAAGACTAAAGGGCCAAAAAAAAGAGTTCACCTCGGTAGGTTACATCTCTTGGTGCACTTGCTGGGAATCGAACTCGAACTCGTAGCCTGTCGTCGAGTAGCCTGGGGGCGTAATTGATTGTTGACCTTGGACCATTCCAGCACCCAGCCAGTTTGTCCTGAACCCCCGACCTAGAGGTAGAGGGGCGCCTGCTGTTGCTGGTGACAGGAACGGGACTGAGGGGGGTTATATAGCCTTCTTTCGTATATTCACGTCTTTGAAAAGTTATCGGATGAAAGTGTGGTGGGTACGGCCGGCAAGGAGGGAAGGAGGGCTAACCAAGGTGTCAATCATGAGCAACAACTAGAGTATGGAACAGGCTTACAACGGTAAGGTATGGACAGGGAATTGAAATTACTGGTATCTTTATCTACAGTATAGGTTGTTTTACATAGGTCGGTTCCCGACTGCCCTGTGTTTCTTCTGCTGTCCCGGGCCATGCCGAGAGATGAATGACTCCTTCCCGTCCATGAGTCTGGCGAGATAATGATCCATAAAATCCGCCCTGTCCGGCGCCAGTTGCCATCTCTTCTTGAATTCTTCGTACACCTCCAAGACCTTTTCGTTATTTGTACATTTCATGAAGGCCCGAAGGGCCCAGATCATGAGCCAGGTATCAAGTCTTAGACCCTGTACTTTTTTGTCAATCGCCTCAAACAGCGCAGTCAAGACATTCTCAAGCCTTTCACCTGTCCAGGGAGAAAACGGAGATGCGCCATACTTGCTAAACCCTTCAAATATGGCAAGGAAGATGCTGCCGTGAACCGGCACCTCGAACTGTGGCATCTCGTCTAGAAACTGAGCAGTCTTGCTCAAGTTTCCCTTTGTAATGGCGAAGTGCTTAATCAGGATGCGGTACGTTCGCATATCCGGAGTCTCATGTGCGAGCTCTTGCAGCTGTTGTCGAAGCTCTGGTATCTTTTTGCTCACGCTTGCAAACATGGAGTGAATGTGGGTAACGGCCTTCTCCATCGAAGGGTCCATCAGGGGTATCTTGGCAGCCGCCGAGTAGCTGTCTTTCATGTAACCGTACACCTTCAGCGCCGCATCCTCGTCCCCACATCTCAGGAAGCTAGAGATGACGCAGTTGAGCACCACAGTGTCGACCATCTCCCCGGCCTCCACCAATTCCTTATAGGCAGCCCGGACACCGTCGGGATCTTCGCGGAGCCCAAAGAAGTGAATCAGGCTTACGTGGTGAAAGCGGTTGAAGCTATATCCGCGCTTTTTCATCTCCTCGTAGAGCATCTCGGCCAGTGCGAAGTTTCCAGCCTTGGACGCCGCGTCGAAAAGGATGTTGAAAGTGACAGCGTTCCCCTTTACTCCAGACAGCTTTTCCATCTCCTTCCACAGTTGTAGAGCAGCCTCGGCTTCGGTATCCGTGACTCTTCCAACATATCTGCTTGCCAGGGCCAAGGCATGGTTCCATTCGCTTTGTCGCAATGCAATCCCGCAATCCTTTGCGTCACCGATCAGGGAGAAGTACCGAAGCATCGTCTGCGTCTCCTTCTTGAGTGGCGTGCCAAAGATCTTGAGCAAGCGATGGCGCAGCTTTGCCGGCATATGTATCATCCGAGGCTCCGGAAGCGCCGCGTATAGACTGTGTATGGAGTCGAGATCAATTCTCGCGGGATATCTCATCTTGGTGCTCACAGCAGTACCAAGCTTGGTGACCAGCTGCCCTATATCTTCGTCGCCGCGCAGTGCTTCGTGATATGACGGGTACTGCTGGTCCTCTTTCCTCTCAGATATCGTGAGCTGAGTAGGCTCCGGTTGTGCGTATCTGTTCAGGTAGGGATCCCGTGCGAGTTCCAAGTGTTCTTCCACTGTTCCAACATCATCATGCTCCACGAAGCCAAGCAAGACGTCCTTGTCTTTCCGCAAAACGACATGATGATGTGACCGACTAGCCGAGGTCACGGCGGAGGCAGCGACCTGGCTATAAGATTGAGTTCGTCCGCGGGGGGCCGAGTTCGAGCTTATCGGAGCACGAGGTCGGACAGTAGAGGGCGCCGGCAGGAAAGTCGACAGCAGCCAGGAGGCTGTCCGAGGACATTGTGTAGCCGGTGGGTGAGAGCATCGCGTGCGGTCCCTGTGGTGCTGGGACGCCGGCGCCCTCGAAGGTCTCTCGGTTCGGAGCTCTGGCCGGGAAGAAACTGCAGCTCGAGCTGCGCAGGGTCGAGTCGAGAGAATGGCACCGCATACGGACCCGTCTATCCGGCTAAGTACTTTCATGGGTTGTCGAGCATTGCGGCCAGGGCATCACCGTTCCATCGAAGAGCACGCGCTCGCTGGCGAGTAGGGGAATAGGAATTGGCGTTTTGGGATCGTTTGGTGAGCTGCCAGCTGCGTTACTAAAAGCTTCAGGATGATTGGAATGGGAATATTATTTCGCTGGTGAAATGCATCGGTAGAGTGGGGCGGATCGCGAAAGCCGGTTCCGGCGTTAGGATTGGCCGACGCTCCAAATTTCTGAGTTGCCCGTTCGCGACTGACGGAGCTCATCACCTGCAAAGGCACCCCAGACAGGATCGAATAGTCGTGCCACCTCCGCCTCGATCCCAACCGTGAGTCTCAATTCTCCAGAGTTTTCAACTGACCAGAAGTCTGACAAGCTTGATAGGTCAAGATGGGTCGCCAGATCAGGCCTGCGCGGATCTACCAGACCGTGAGCCAGGAGCTCAACTCGAAAATCCTCCCCCAGTATCCCGTCTATGAACCACCATGGTTCCAGGTCATGAGGGATATCCCCCCTTCCGAAATTACTACGAGGCCGACGATCGTGAATACCCAAAACTCCAACCGCAAGCTTCGCAAGCCTCGCGGCATTTACAAACCTCAACAGATCGTACATGAGGAGGACTCCCTACGGAAGACGTTCTTCAGAGACCATCCTTGGGAATTGGCCCGTCCAAGAATGATTTTAGAGACAGATGGAAAGGACTACCAGAAATACGACTGGTCCAAGGGCGTCCGCCAATACAGAACGCCTTTGACCGGTGAATGGTGAGCTCACCCCCGAACGACCAGCTTCCCCTTCCCTTGGAGCTACGACTGACATCCAGACAGCGTCGTCCAGCGACAGCTTTGGCTCATGCACAACAAGAAGCACCCGAGAGCACAGGCATATGACATTGCGAGAAAGGAGTTCTACGCGGCGCGCCAGGAAGAAGAGATTGAGAAGCGCGTCGCCAGGGAGGAGGCGAGACACGTCGGAGCGTACTTTGGCAAGAACAGATTGCAGATCGCACAGGATCTGGAAGACAGAGAATTTGAGGTCTGGAAGGGCTGGGCGGGCGCCAGGGCTGTCGCAATCGAGCAGGCGCGCACGGCCAGCTACGCCAACTTTGGTGAAGAAGCGACGGAGGAGACCGCTGCCGAGGTGGAGGCGGCAGAAGCGGCGGAGGCGGCGAAGGCGATTTGAGCAGAGAGGCCTCGCGCCTTGTAAGTATATGTACTACAAAAGTCTGTATAATACCAAAATTCTAGCTTGCCACGATTGCGAAGTGTTTTGATGCGCTCATGTTTATGCCTGGGAAGATTGATGAGATTGTCACGGCCGTTCTGGAGTGCTCTCCTCGCTTCAAGATCAGTACCTACAAGCCAGTTGAATCATACTTCATGAGAATGCATCGAATGTTGGTCTTGTATTAGTAAACAGAGCCATGGACTCGTAGCTATATAGCCTCTCTCATATGCCAAGCATCCGCCGGCCTCCTTCTCAATAATGGCAGAAAATGATTGAGAAATGACAGATTGTCATGTCTTTCTCACAACCATACAGCCTGCATTGGTAATGCCGTAGGTCTTGGCTACTTTCTCATGCTGAACCAACAACATGTCGGCAATACCAGTGTAGTGAAACAGCTTGCCTGTCAGACTCAGGGTCTGAATTCTGGCCCACGACTCAACGTAGAGAACTTGCATGGAGTCCTCTGGAACAACGTAGAGCATCTTGAGGAGATACGCCACCAGACCAACAATGAAGCCAGTAGCAGGGCCATTGGTGAGAATGATGTCGGGAAACTGCTGGCGACTTCTCGGGCCTTTGAAAGGCGAGGACAGCAGCAAGGGGAAGATCTGAGCCACTGACATCAGGGCTGTGAAGGGGGTTGTAAGTAGACTCTGATGGATTCTTCTGGCTCTCGCGACGATGTGTTTGTCAAAGGTTCCCACCTGCCCTTCGCCATGGGTAGTCCTGAGCTCGTCTTCAAAGGCGTCGAGGTGTGTGAGTGACATCGAGTCGCCGCTAGAGATGAGATAGCGTCGGTGCATGTCGGGGATGTTGGGAAAGCTGATTTCCATCATGGCTAGCATTTCCTTGGTGTGGCCACCTGAGCCCAAGACAATGAGGAAGTAAGCTCCCTTCAGCAAGCCTGGACTGGTGGACTTTTTCGCAGCAATGTCAGACAAAAGAATTGGTCGTTTCATGCGGGACTGCTGGATTTGAAGGTGACGGGCCTGACTAATATCAGTATTGACCCGTTCTTCAGTGTAAGAAAATGAGGCTCAATTACCGTGAGAAAGACAACAATGGAGATGACTCCCAGCACCAGTGTTAAGAGTAAGGCCTTCCATGAGGACTTGAGGATGAGGCCTAGGCCGAGAACACAGAAAGCAGAGGCAATGCCGATGAAAGTAGATGCAGCCGCCATGTTGTCGTCTTTTATTGAGATCTTTTCTTTTAGTCAGATGCCATTTCTCAATGGAACGTTGTATTGTTGCAATTAAGGAATGGAATCTATTTAAACCGTTATTATCAGCAATGTGTTCTGAAAAACGGGGGAATTATAACTCACAGTTTGGCATCTCATGAGTCAATGTTCAAAACATTGGTCTTCGATAACCGATTGGTTGACAACACAGTAAGTGCTGTTTCGGGCAAAAGATCGAACCTCACTTTATCAAATTAGTAAAGTCCTCACTTCGTGAAGTGAGGTGGATGGCTTTCAAGAGGATGTAAGTGCACTGCTGGCGGTGACTTCTCAAGCTGTCACCAAAGCCTTGTGGGGACCCGGCGTGATTCAATTGGAGCAGCACTGCCCTGAGCTTTCTGCTTTGTGCGGCGTGCCTTTGGCCAGTGTGCCGCCCGTAGTGCCGTAGTGCATCCCACTAGGAGGTTCCTGACAGAAAAAGCGGATGACCTCATTTCTCCTGCTGGTACTTGAAGACCCCTGGTACTTCCCCTGCTTTATTCCAGTAACACGTGCAGACCGCCTGGCAGAATCTCGAAAGTTCCGGTCTACAACAATATCGACGGAAGACATACCGTCAACCTGCATAAATGCTTTGTATGGCCTGAGGAGCCTCGAGCCTCAAACTTCAAAGCGCCATGGCAAACTTGAGAAGTTGCAGGCTACTCACCTGCTTTTATTGTGGAAAACGTTCATCAACGCGGTACGATGGACTGATTCGAGAGTTCCTCTGCCTAAAATGCGACGCGACAAACTACTTGGACGAGGTTAGTAAACTAACCCACGGCGCATCGCGAGTCGTGATTCCATCTAACAGTGACCCAGCGCGGAGACATCACCGATCCTCCAGTAGCCAAGACCACGTCGGCGCCTGCTACGACGACGTATGCGATACCGCGATCTCAGTCCCCCGACTTCACTACACCGTCACAGAGTATCTTTTGCCCGACATGTCTCAAGAACCAGCACCTGTTCACCAGCTCCCTGGCGCAATACCTCCCCGAAGACCCAGATCACCCCGACTATGCTGAGCTAGAGAAGAACATGTACAGGTTCCGTCGACGACTCGAACAGCGATACCCCCAGATATGCGCCCAGTGTGAGCCCAAAGTTCAAGCTCAATTAGGTCAAGCCGGCTACACGGCGCGGACCGACCACCTACGACGCATGATGGATAGGAGCAGGAAAGTCAGGGTGGCTCCGAAGCAATTGACGCCGCTAGACATCGCGGCCAAGGTGGGCAAATGGCTTTGGTTTGGTGGGATATCTTGTCAATACGTGTGGCATATCGCATCCTTGGCTGCTGTCTTTGCGACGCAGTTTGACGAAGGACCAATGCGAGACCCGGACGCAGATGCCGAAACGACAATGGTCCAAAGAGTTTCACTTGCTCTTACACTGCTTCTCCCTCGGCCTGAGAGGCTGATACACTGGAGTCTATGGGCAAATGCTGTGAGCATTTGGTGGAACCCCAAGTTCGTTCAGGTTTTTCGTGGCTTCTCTCGCCACATACTGGGCCTGTCACACTGGTATACCTTTCAGGGGCTCATCATCTTTACGAGATTTCTGGCCATGAGAATGACCGAAATGAAAGGCGGACGATCAGCTGAAGAGAGCGCCCAGATGAGCCTCCATGGACTTATGGCTGTGTTGATGCTGGCTGTGAGTACTATTGATTACGATCTGCTCAAGCCGATGCTGACTCAATGCTGCAGATCTACATTCTCGCCCAACGATCTGTACGTGTCGACATGACACCACTATTCCAGAACACCGGAACACCCGCTGCGTCACCACCGAGACCGCAAACGGCGCAAGCTCGAGAGGACGACAACAAGAACATGGCGAATCTTCTGGACGACATTCTGGCCGAGTCCAGCCCGAGACCCGGTATCCCCCCGAGTCCAACGAGCGTTGGCTCAGCATCACCAGCACTCTTTCAGCGGGAACTGCAGCACAGATCGAATAACCGAAACATTGGTCTCAACACTCCGCAAAAGCTGCCCCAGCCCCAGTATTCAGAAGAAATGGATTGGTCCCCGACACAGTCCAAACACCGGGCTTTTAACGACTTTGGACCTCCAAAGGCGCCGAACCAGGTATTCGGGCAACCTGATCCAGGTCCCAACTCGAGCCCGTTCTGGTTCAAGGTTCCTCCCGCGCCGATAACACCGGCACAGAAGCTTCGCAACTGTCCCAAGGTGTTGACGAAACCGGTGGAGAAGAAATCCATCTTCTCAACCGCCAGGACGGATGCGTCCAAGTCGCAGGGCGAAGACGCGAACGGCGACACGGGCAAGGTGGCATTCGCGCAACCCACGTTCTTCGCGCCCTCGGCATCGAACCCCAGCGATCCACGCAGCTCCTTGGCCGATTTGCTCAATTCGAGCTTTACACTGAGCTTGGAGGATGATGAAGAGGGAGAGGCGGCGATGGCGACGGCAACGAAGATGGAAACAGGAAATAAGCACGCCGAGCTTGCCAACCCCGGACCTTCGGCACGAACGGTTGATCTGCGTAACAACCGCTTACTGGACGTTTTCACCTTGGCGATCCTGCTCGGTGCGTGGCTCCACGCGACATCTGCGTCATACCCGTACAGCCGGGACGTAATGTTTGGCGCCATGCTCCTGAGCATGGCCATTGCCATTCACCTCACCAGCGACGCAATCAGGGACATGCGCAACGAGAACACGCCCAGCTTAGCGTCCATTATCAACACGTCGCTGGGGATAGGAGAGCTGGCGGTGGCATGTCACTTTGCGCTCCAGATCTGGGGCGATCGGACGCCGACGTCCGGATTGCATGGCGCGTCGGTGATTGGCACGATACTCGCACATGAGATGTGGAACGCTGCTTGCTAAGGTAGAGGAGGGGGTATGCCCGTAGATCCCGTTGGGGAGTTGTGGAGAAGGAGAGAATAAGAGACAACAAAAACACATGAGATGAGTAACACGAAGCATTGATTGGCATGGTTCAGCGGCGTTTGTCGGAATTTCGGTATAAGGCTGCATAGGGGTGCACACAGGAGAAACCATTGCCCGGGCGACGACTAGGTTATACAGAGACAAGAAAGAGGTTTCTGGACTTGGACTTTGCGCCCTTTTGGTTTTCGGGTTACGGTGGTATGAGCTTTGTTGTTGAATAGTTAGACTATGGTATATCGACGATGTCGAACGGTGTTACGCCCCAGTGGTCCCAGTACTCCAACAAGTGCTGGTGGGACCGGGGCGGAAGGGCTTGGGAAAATGGGAATCACCGATCATGCACACTACCGCCGTTCCACGCGATTTTCCTCCCTTTTTTCCGGCCCGCCTCGCTCTCGGTCTCTGGCCATCGTTTCTCTGAGGAAATCAAACTTGTTAGCCTCGATGCGAGTGGTGTGTAGGTGGTGTGGTCCAGCTGTGTGTTTGGCACCCGCTAGCTTGCGGATTAGTGGTGCGACGCGCTCTGTTGCTTTCGGTCGAGCCGGGGCACCGTTAGGAAAGTCTTAAGTCCCAGTCGCGGCTGACTGAGCCGGACGAAATTTAATCAACTACCTAATAACTGTCCGCCGCGCTGCACGGCTGGCATGCCATGGAATCCTCCGAGGTAGACCGACGCTACGGGCCCGGTATACGCTAGAAGTTTAGAGAGCTATTGCTAAGAATCTACGATGCTGTTCTGAGCTAGATCGTGGTGCTTGATGGAGAGGGCTAAGTAGTCTAGCATACGCCAGAGGCAACGCCATGGCGTCGTTCATCGCATGACAGCGTGGGCTGGGCTTTGCCTGCGCGCCGTCCATGTTGTGATTGCATAACCCGACTTTGTACGCGTGGATCGTGGGATTTCCTCCGTAGAATCTAACAAGACTTCTTCGTAGAGCAGGGTTCCAATAGTTTACGGTCGGTTGTGGGAAACAAGCACGACAAGATGCACAGGATCTTGTTCGGCATCTCACTTTTTTGGGTCTTCTGGGACTGTGACCCGAAATTGTGAGCTCCAGGCTCCAGGTCCCCGATCACAAGAAGACGTACAAAGTACGGAGTACCTAAGGTTGATACAAAAGAGCCTTGCAAGACAGTGATGAGAAATCCAGGCAAGTCTCCGCCCGCCGGCGGGACGGATGTAATCCGCCTGTTCGCGAGGTTACCAAACTTAACACCGAGATAGTTACGGGGAGTCATCCTGGTCAGCGTCATTGACAAAATCTGACAGGCATCTGCCGCTCGGTGCTGAAAAAGGCGAGTGTGGCCGGCCTACGGAATACGGGTACTAGGGCCCCAGACAGGTTCGCTATTCGGTGAGTAATAACAGTGCTTGCGATACTGTACTCGCACAACCATCATAAGGTTGTTACTGGACGCCGTATGACAGATTCACAGTAAGCATGGTGAACATGTACTTTTTCGTGCGATGTTTGCAAGGCCACTCCAGACATGCCGGTATTTCCGGGTGGCTACCGGGTAATGGGGAATCAGATAATCATCATGGGCCAAAAGGTAAGGTTTTCCTTGATTTTAGGCTGGGTATGGCGGCAGCCAGCGTCGCAGGTACCGTGATGGAGGCGGCTCAAGGCCCCAAGGCTTCAGGATGTGATGAAGTGTGAGGTACTCCATAATGCCGTCACTTTGGCAGCCTGGTTGAGACGGAATTGGCTGGTTCGAGGGTAGGAGACTTGGAGTGTTTGCTTTTCGAAAACCCCCTTCACTCTTTTGCGTCATGTCTCCGTGCAGAAAGGTACACCGAGGTACCTTACATTGCTTTCCTCGCTATATTTACCAGGAATTCGGTACAGTACAGAACCCATGCGTGGGATTCCGTACGGCTTACGCAGCCCGCCAGCCTCTGCTGAAGTCACGGATGTTTGCACCAATGTAAATAGCATGCCACGCTCGGTTGAGCCTGTGAGGGAGTTGACTGTTTTGGGCTGTGTGCGTACCCAGGGCAAATGACGTACTGAACGGGTTGTCACTGCGAAGCGAGTGACAGAATGTGATAGTCTGGAGTGGCAATGAAGCAATCAGGGGTCGAGAGCAGAGCCTCATGTCTTCATCAGCCGTCCCCTGTGAGATAATGGGTAGGTAGGCATCTTTGGTACGCAGTGTGGCAGTACTATTCAGTCCCATGTGTCGCGTGGAATTGAAGTGAGGTCAGTAAGATCCGAGGCGGAGGCGGGACTGGAATTGAGCTGTCTTGGTCAAGGAGTCGACCAGGTATAGCGAAATTTGGCGCCTCTTCCCAGCGGTTGCAGGACGACTCGAACAGAAAAGAGTCACGCTGTCAGTCGCGAAGATCAGGGCTTCCATACGTCGTCAGCGCTCGATCGACGCAAGACGAGGCTGTTCGTATGTGGCTGGTTGACGCCGTCTGAGAAACCCCCGCGTCCGTCGTCCGCGTGAGTTCCCCTACTGGCCATGACATGGCATGACAGGACGCAAGAGGAACAGTGGCCTCGAGCCGGGGCGATGCAGACGATGCAGGGCGCCTGTCTCGGAAGGCCAACCACTACTGGACAACACCCATTCAGCACAAGTCGAGCACACGACGCGCTGTTGATCGCTGATCGTCCATGGATGGGTGCATATTGAGAGAAAGTTATTTGGAGAATCCCTGCTTCGGTCTTCCTCCTCACTGGTCCAGTTGTTGTAGTCTACAACACACAGTTTAATGTAGCTTGACCGGCGGACTGTCAGGAGGGGACCAGTAATGTTTCGAGAAGATGTTCCCCCAAGATGCGACTCTAATCGAGACTGGCAAAGTCTGGGGAAAAAATTGATGGCTGGTGTCCTGTTGATCCTGGTATTCGCGTTGCTAGCAAAACCAACCGTACACCCCGTAATAGCATGGACGAACGCGCATCGCTTTGTCGGCCGGGTTTGAAGAGAAACCGCCACTCGCGGAAGACGGGAAGAGGAGATCACCGATCATATCAGGTTTTGGGTTGAGATAGAGAGGTCCAACCACAGTTGGCGCAGAGTCTCTGTAACTGCCCGGTGTCTGTCGAATCTGTCTGTCGAAGTGGTGCACTGGTGCTGCCACAAGAGACGTATCAGCCGGTGCCCGCCGCCTTCCTTTTCCCTCCTGTCGTCGTCGGTCGTCCTCGTGCGCCCCGTGGCTGAGAGTGGCCGATCATCTGTGGCTGCTGCGTCAGCGCTCAGATCGTTGGCGGGTTTTTTTCTTGCTACCGCTGTTTTGCCTGCTTCACTGGTCTCTGCGCTTTCCTTTCCCTTTCTGTTGGCTGGTCCCTGATCGCTTGGCGGTCTGTCACGGTTGTCACAAGTTTGTTGTCGCTCCTTTGGGGCCTTTGCTGTTGAAAGCAGTCCCGAGACAGCCCACACAGCCATCGTGGCAGACCTTGACAGGCTTGCTATGGGGCTTTAGGATATTGATATTTCGTTGCGCGGCAAGCGGGGTGTCCATCTTACCAGGTTGATGCGAGTTATGATGATGTTGTGGATTTATGATTGTTGTACCAAACTCCGACGAAGAGACGGTCGTGCAAATTAATGGGAGTTGCTGGGACTGGAGTTAAGGGAACATTAAGGTACGTACTCCGTACCTCGCATTTCGCATCAAGAGGGTGCTAAGAATATCATGCCTGAGGGTTGGACACCTTGGGATAAAGGTACGTATCGCCACAAGTATCCGTACTTCTCCTTTCCTTCCATTCACACTTTCCATGGTGCCTGGATACGTACCCAGGCCCCCAAACAACGTACTCTGCCAGTCTGCCTCTCCTTCCAGCTTGGCTTCCACGGACTGCGGTGGCCCCAAAGCTTACTCCGTACAAAGTCAGCTCGGCTCAAACTTCAGTGGCAGAGTGGCCCAGAGTCGCACCTTGTTTGTTTGTGGTTTAGTGGGCGTACCCTTGCTGCATCCCCCAAACTGCGATCTCTTGTATATCTAGCGTTAAGATTGGGGAGACACATGGCCAGCCGAGTCCTCACCCTTCCTGGCCTCTCGCTGGCCTGAGGTCTGCATTGGCCTGGTCCAGCCCACTACGGAGTACGCACTTGTCGCCTTGAGTGCATTGCATTTTCCCTCTCTGATGGCTGTCTCCAGCAAAACTCCAGTGAGTACAGTCTGAAAGTGAATTGTCCTGGCCTGGCACTCTGAAGTACTCATGTACCTTTGTGCCTGTGGGAAGGTACGACAGGTACGGAGTACGTTCCTTCCCCAAATTTTGTGATGCCACCACCCCACCCCTCCTTTTTTCGTGCCTTCCTCCTGGTCCTCCACTGTACCTATGTCTCCGACCTCCGCCTTCTAAGTCCGTTCAGGTCTCTCCTGTCCCATTCACTCAGTCCCTCAGTGCCATTACCCTTCTGGCCCTCACCCATCGAAATCAATATTTTTTTTCCCTCTTTCTGCCGCTCTCTGCTTTCTCCCTCCCCTCCCTCCTTCACAAAATTTAAACCAATACTTGGGCCTTGAACCTGAGACAACCCCCAAGGCAGATATTTCCACTTCACTTCGTCTCGTCTTGGCCAAGCAATTCCACCAAAAGCCAAGCTATCCGTACGCCGGCAAGAGAAGAAAAAGGTACGTAGCCGGCAGGTCTTCCCCCTCGTTCACCTTCGGTTCCATTGCAAGGCAGGGCAGGCAGACTCAAAGGTACCTCGCCACCAAAGCAAAGGCCTGTGTGTACTTCAGCCTTCTAGTCCTGTCGCGCTTCCTCCTCCGCCGCACCCACGTCCCGCCCACCTCACGCACCGCACCGCGGACCATTCATTCAACCCATCCCACACATTACGATGCTCATTTACTAATCCGCTCCTCCCGCGCGCACCCAGGGTCCTTTTCCTCTTTCCACCTCTGCCTCACTTCTACAACCAATACCAATCAACTATCCAAACAAATTCCCGACCACTCTTCATTTCTCTCTCTCGCTTCCACAACTGGGACTCCCAAATTCGTCACCGAGACCTTGCGAGAACGAACCGTCGCCCACGCCTGCGACACCACCAACCAGACCACCCTACCCGCGATTCACGACAAGATGGACCTCAATTTCCAACTTGCCGCCCGTCAGGTTTCTGCCTGTGCTCTGTAGAGACACGCAAAGGGACATCTTTCAACATTGCCTCTTGTCCCACGGGAGGAAAAACACCATTACACGCTTTTCAACACTCCTCAAAAAAATAAACTACCAACCGACACCTTGTACCGCTTCGCTCACACGACCTCTTACCCTTTCCTAACCTTCCTCCGAAACCCCGAACTCTACTACCCACGAACCCCAGAAGACATAAGTACTACAACGCCCGTGAACAGTCACGCTACCAAGCTCACTCCACGATCACTCCACCCACGACTTACACCAATCCTCCAAAACATGGCTGGTGCCGTGGTCTCAAAACGTAGTGCGAGACAGTTCCTCGAAGACGAGGGCGGCCATCCCGCAGAACATCCCACCTACCACCCCGCGAGACGTAACTCGAAGCAAGACGACCCCATTCCTACTGAGATGGCCGACAAGTACCAAATCAAGGGCCCTTCACGGCAAGGATCGCGCGAGTCTGTAGCCGGCTCCGACTCTACAATGGAGATTACCATACAGCAGCAGATCATGATGAAGGCGATGGAAGACGAATCCCAGACGCCTGCTACTTCTGGAGAGAAGACGCTGGCTAGGCGCGAAGATGGGCTACTCAAGGTCAACGACCTGTCAAAGTCACACCTGGCCTCGCCCATGTCCCCTGGCATTGAGCGAGTCTTGCCTATTGACGGACGCCCCATCAACTTTGGCGTTGTTGTCCCTGGAGTCTACCGAAGCAGCTACCCCAAGCCCGAGGATTTTGCCTTCATTCACAATCTTGGCCTCAAGTCAATCGTGTAAGTGATCACTAATTATTCATGCTTTGTCAGACGTTGTTTACTGACCATACTCTTAGTACTCTTGTCCAAAAAGACGATGTTGATGAGCCTTACACTGCTTTCATGTCAAGCAACGGTATTCGTCACCACGTCTTCAACATGAAGGGTACCAAGAAGGAGGCCATTCCCATTCGTACGATGAAGTCAATTCTCCGGCTAGTTCTGGATCGACAGCACCATCCTCTGCTCATTCACTGCAACCACGGCAAGGTATGTCTTGACAGCTCAGACAATTTTTAGAATGTTCGTTCACTGACATGACTATAGCACCGCACCGGCTGTGTTGTTGGCGTGGTCCGCAAGGTGACTGGCTGGGAGCTCAACACCATCGTCGATGAGTACCGGGCATATGCTGAGCCCAAGATCAGAGACTGTGACGTTAAGTACCTCACAGACTTTGATCTCTCAGACCTCTCCAACCTCTTTGTCCATGAAGCGAACATGCGGTTTCGGATCCGGCACTTTATGAGAGTGACTCTCTTCACTGTCTTTGTCGTCTTTGTCTGGTTCATCTCGGGGCATAGAATGCAGACGACAGCCAGACGCGTCAAAGAAGTGAAATAAGTGACCTTGTGAAGGTCATTTCTGCATAATGCTTGGCGTTGGGCGGATTCTTGCCGAAGTCTGAACTTGGTGGAGCGCAGCATAGCATGGTACAGCACTTCAGAAGAAAACTGGAGACTGTCACCTAGCAACGATACCCTACCCAAAGAACGGAGAAGGTCACAGAGCAATGATGAAAGACAGGGGAGAAGGCTGCTACAGCATCGGTGAGAGGATGATCGACGAGATGCGTCGAAGTATATGAGAGGGGACAGAAGAATAAGGACACCAAAGTTTGGTACATTAGGACGACCGCCCTTGAAGATGCAGTACAGACTATCAGGGCTGGACCGGCTACTTCATTTTTCCTTTGTATGGATAGACAGAATACTGGGGACTCATCAAGAGCTGAGATGTCTCCTTTTGGCGTTTTACTCGAGACTTGGGAGGTCATCGAGAGTGGCATTTCATCAAGCACAGGGTTTCTTTTCTGTTGTATTGTATCACTACCTCAGTAGGGTGGTTTGGACAGTTGACCATCTAGAGTGGTCATGACCACTCTGCGAATGCAACTGACTCAAAGTCATAGTAACTGATTTGTACATTTCTGATAATCGTTAGCATGATATTCTGCAAAATCCATCAATCTAGTAAAGTGACCGGCTCTATTGCTATTTCCGTATGCAAGCATATTCCCCTGAGTGCTTATCGAGATCATGGCATGTGTGTACGTCGATCCATCCCCAGACGCTGCAGTTTCGCGTAACGACGTTTCGTCTCATGACTCGACGCCTCTCATTATCTAACGGACTTGTCCTATAATTGTACAATATTTCTTACAGTCGGTACTATTGACGTCCACCCTGGCTTGGCATTTCGCGCTTGTTTGAACAAGTCGAGCCGAGCCAAGACCACCGCATGACAGGAGAGTGGCAGCAGTCCACGACAGAGACCAGACGGAAGAACATCATGCCCTCCTCTGGACTTGATCCCGTCGAGGTCTGCCACCCGTCTGGTAACTCTCCCTTCCTCTCTCTTTCTTTTCTTTCCTTCCCTCTCTCATGACTCCCCACCCCAGCGATTCCTCTCTTTCCTCTCCACCTCGTCCTTCTTCCGGTCGCCACTGGCATACACCCACGCGCCGGCAGCCGCATTAGCAAAGCCCATACCGATGGCGGTGCCGCGGACGAGCCCCCGGGCGGTAAACTTGGTCCGCAGGGGCTGGCGACGGCGCAGGGCGAGGAGCGCGTAGAGGCCCGAGAGTGCGCAGGTGAAGCCCGCGCTGTCGGTGGGGAAGCCGGCGAGGTTGACGTAGCTGCTGAAGAGGAGGGCGGGCGCGAAGGAGGCCGGGAGGATCTTGAGGGGCCGGCCGTGGAGGGCGCCGATTAGGATTGCGTGGATTGCTGGCGGGAGGGGGTTTGCTGTGGTGTGTTAGTGGGGGGAGGATGTCTTTTGGGAGAATTTGGGTTGAAGGTGAGGGGGAGGAGATGCGTACTGCCATAGTCGTGGAGTTTGCTGAAGAATGAGGACTTTACATTTTCTGCGTCTGGGGTGCCGTTATTGGATGCCATTGTCGCTGGTGCGTTGGGGTTTCCGGCGACGTCTGGCGCAAGACTGGGCTGATTCCGCGGTCGGAAAGAGAAAGAGAGAAGGATGGATATCGTCACTGATTTTTGGAGTCGCTAGCAGGGAGCTTTCACTCAATGGAAGGTACCCTAGCTGATTCCCGTATTAGTGAGGTTGGCTATCGATAAGACAGGACCCTGCTCAGATGAGTCAGCTGAGCCGCATACCCAATCAGCTGGTCCGTGGTTCCGGGGCGTCGGGCGAGTCTCTCAATTTCGACCTCCATCGAGTGGACTGGGCCTTTCAAGTTGGTACAGTGTCTTGACCCCCCCCCCATGCTGGTCGGAACCATTGCGACTTTGGTCTATTTACCTTTCTCTTTCGCAAGACAGCCACGCGATTCCCTCCGATAAAGACACAAAACCTCTCACGTCAAATCCTTTCACGCTCTTTCAGGGCTCGTTGAGGAAAAAGCCTCGAGTCAGCGAGTTGTTTGCTGCTACTGGTGCGGGGGAGCATCGCATCAGTAACGTGGGTTCTAGCCTTGCATCGCCTATCTTGCCAGATTGGCAAAACCCACCAACGCAACATCGCATCCGTCAACGACTGCGCGCACCCACAGCCGTGACGATTCTCGATCCGCCCTGCACACATTTCCTGTGCTCCCATACTAATATCGTCAATCGCAATCATTTACCTGATTCCGGCCATCCGATAGACGAACCACCTCGATCTTGCCCCAGCAACCACATCACCACCACACCAAATAAAAACACAAACATACACATCAAGTCATGCCGAGCGCAACAGCCTCGAGCGCCGACTCGGGCGGCGGCGCCCGCAACCGCGAGCACAACCAGGGCAACCAGGCCCGCGCCTACACCGTCGATCAGAAAGCCGCCGTACTGCGGATCCGGAAATGCTCGCCGACGGCCTTTTACGACATCCTCGGCCTCGAGGAGGTGAAGACGACGGTGACGGAGAGCGAGATCAAGAAGGCGTACCGCAAGCAATCGCTTCTGACCCACCCGGACAAGAACGGCCACGAGAACGCCGACGAGGCCTTCAAGATGGTCAGCCGCGCGTTTAGCGTGCTGGGCGACAAGGAGAAGCGCGAAAAGTTTGACCGGTTCGGTACGGATCCCGATTCGAGGTTTGGGCAGGCGCAGGCGCAGAATCCGTTTAGCGGGTTTGGTAGGCGGCAAGGCGGCGGGGGCGGAGGAGGGGGAGGAGGAGGTGGTGGTGGTGGGATGGAGGAGATGACGCCTGAGGAGATGTTCCAGCGCTTCTTTGGTGGTGGTGGGTTTGGTGGAGGACCTTTTGGAGGCGGAGGTAAGAATGAACACTGTCTCGCGAATACTTATGGAGAGCGATATGCTAACGACGGCTTGCAGGTTTCGATACGGGACCTCAGTTCGTGTTCAACTTTGGCGGCGGTCCGGGATTCAGGGTACACCAGTTCGGCGGAGCGCGGCCGCGGAGGAGACCGCGCGAGGCGACGGAGCAAGAGGGCGGCGGGCTCTCGACGCTCATGGGCCTGCTCCCGATCCTGCTGCTCTTTGTCTTCCCGCTCATCTCGAGCCTCTTCAGCGGCGGCGGCCCCGCGGCGCCGAGCATCGTCTACGACAACCCCAAGGGCGCCTACACGCTGGGGCGGACGACGCCCAAGCTCAACGTCAAGTACTTTGTCAACCCCAAAGAGGTTGAGTCGTTCACCAAGGGGAAGCTCAGCCAGCTGGACCAGACGGCGGAGAATAACCTGGTCAGGACGCTGCGGTTCGAGTGCGAGAATGAGATGATGGCGAGGCAGCGGATGTACGATGCGGCGAGCGGGTGGTTCTTCCAGGACCCGGATAAGATGCGTAGGGCGGACGAGTTCGAGATGCCTTCGTGTAAGAGGCTGGAGACGTTCCGTGTGGGGAGGTAATAAATGCGTTTTGTGGTTCATCTGGCGATAGCAACTTTGAAGAGGAATAGAGCTGGGGAGAGGGCGAGGGCGAGGCAGAGGCAAGGCTTTGTATGAAATGGAAAGGGAGCTCGGAGAAGCTGAGAGACGCGTCTAGTTCATTTTTCTCTGTTTGGCGTTTTCTGGGGAGAACTCTTTGAGGTTCATAGCATTGTTGGGTAACTCCGCGTCGGGCATCTTCCTTTCGCCTTTGGCCCGTATTTTTTTTCCCTTCTGTCGTCCTTGCGATGCAGGTGCAGTATTCTTCTCATATATTCTTTCCCCTCTTCACGCCCTGATACATCCCACCATGCCCCTCTCCCCTTGAGAATCGACATGTCTTCGCGGCTACTATGATCACAGCATCCTTCTCAGTTCGCCCCAATTGTCTGCCGCGTACATGTTGAAGTGGATGTCCCTCTTGAAGTGATCCACAACCCCAAACTTCGCCTAAGTACTGGCTGCCCACAAACACGACACAATGTTCGAATCATTCCTAACCCCCACAACATCGTTGGACCCTCAATCCACAGGAACTCCAGCAAGTTCCTCTCAACTGTCCCCGATGGCACAATTGGCTAGCGCGTCAGACTGTTAATCTGGAGGTTGGTGGTTCGAGCCCACCTCGGGGAGGTATTCAGTGGTTAGAATCCACATCTTCAGTTGGGACTGTACTTTTGCATGTTTTTTCACTTTTTGTCTTTGTTTCATGCTGAGACTGTCCTTGCTGGTGGCCATGTAGAAGTCTTTACTTGGAATGAAGCATTTGATAGAAGTTGGTATGTTGTATTTTGGGTTTACATCTGAGGATTCTTCATTTCGCTGATGGCACATTGGTTGTTGTTCTGAGTTCCTACATGCTTCAGGGCCAATCGAAAGTATACGGTCTGCTTCCGCAAACTTATAGGTTGACGAGGTATGTTGTGAGGTAGAAAAGTGCTTTAATGGAAGGACGCCTCAGCAGATTCTGTCTTGGTATTACGGCCGCCAATATAGCATAGGTGCGTGACAAGTCTAACGACACGCGTGCGCCTCTTCTCTCTATCATGTCCCCTCCATGGCACATATCTATGGTGTCAGGATGAGATGGCGGATTAGTGAGCTTTAGATACCCTGCATGGACTTTGATGATGCGCTAGGGCAAGAGTAGTATTCTATCTCGAGGTCCGCAGAGCAAGTAGAAGCTCCTGTACCTTGACAGCAATGTGGATAGGGAAACAATTCGATGCGTTGCCCTGCAAGACCTACGAGTTGCTGTTTTCTCCTGGGGGGTAGTATGTCCAGGTGAGTTGGGTGGTGTGCTGGCCGAATTCGAGAGTTTCCCTCTCAGAAAGTATCGTATGTCTCTGCCTTCACAAGACATCGAGGCCAAGTATGGAGTCTATAAACAGTAATCACCTTTAAATCTGACAGCGCTCTCTCTGATACAATTAGATCTGATCGATGACCACGTTCCTTTGGAATTTGGGTTACTTGCATCTCACCGCTACCTCGACTGAAGAATTTCTCAAGCGCTGGGATATTAGACTACGTCTTTTGAGTTGACGGGGTTAGCTTTTTAACGAGTGTCTGGCCCAGCACCACCAGACCTCCGGTTTACTCTCTTCTCCATCAGGCTGTGACCGCCGCCAAGGCTTCCGGATGGATAGAGACTGATACAAGTTAGCTTTAGGAGTAAGCTCTGCACGCCTCAAAGGTTAAAAAATCCCCTCCGGAGCCGGGCAGTCGGGACGTTATCTGTGGTCATGGGCGATATACCCTCAAAAATAGAATGGGAGTATCACGGCGTATAGAGATGGTAATGGTCCAATCTTACCCGCTTGGAGTGAATGGTATTCGCGGCTGCTGAGCTTTACTTACGTTGCGAAGTGTTAAGAGCCCAGCCCTCGTGAGGCCACAGAGGGGTGATTTCAATATATAGAATCTAAGCTGAGGAAGAAAGGAATTTCGAGCGGGGCCTCCGCAGAGGTTTGGCGTTAAGGGGACCTACGCTGAACCGGCGCGGTGAGAGATAGCAGAATCCGGGCCTTGGCCCGGATCCACTACTCGGGTCCAGCCCGTAACACGAAGACTGTGAAGTTCTGCGGGAAACGTACGAGAGAAGTTCGCTGAACAGACTCCTATATCTGGCCCAAATTCACCAAGATTAGACAGCTCCGGCAAGCAGAATGCTTCACTTACCTTCTGGGCTAGCTAGTCGGCTTATCGACAGCCGCAGAGGAGAAGGCCGTCCGCCGTCTACCATCTTTCCCGGCCCGCCGGACCATCGACTCCTCCGGGTGCGGCACCTCACGTCTCTAGCTGCCCGAGAGGTTACTACCCGAAAAGCAGGTAGAGCAATGTGAGTGGCCAGAGTCTTTCGACCCGGGATTCTGAGCACTTGGAAGGTTGATCTCGTGACTCCTGCGCCTCATAAGTCTCTAGCCCTGACAGCCTGGGGGGCATGAAGAGCTCAAAGGTTAAACTTTCTGTCGGGATATGCCCGCATACAAACGCTTGAAACGACGAGAAGGCTTCTAGTATGTACAAGAAAGAGGAAAAAAAAGGTTTGCTCAAAGTTCAGACTGTCAATACGGAGGCCTCTGTTAACCGTCTGCTCCTTGCAATCCCAAGTTGGGACATTACTCAGGTGAGGGCATCTCTAGTTTACACCATGAAGGCTCATCTTCATATCTCTGAGTAAGAGTAAGAGATGAAGTGTTGCCAAGAACAATGGAAGGATGGAAAGGTGTCACGATGGAACTTTGCAATTTGGCAAGTCCGAGTAAGCAAAGGAGGCAGATGCATCAAACTCTCCCCACCTAGCGTCAAACCGTCCCATGCGGCAACGAACGAGCTCTATGGGGCATGTTCGAGAGAAAGAGATGCAGTGCCGAAAGAAGGGGCAATGGAGTGGAGGTGAGATCGGTAATCGAGATAAAATCGAGGTAGATTGATTCCCGGAACAAGGTTTGCAGGCTTAAACAATGGTCTTAATGTTAGTAAAGCCCCACCCATAATGCTCCGAAGGAGATTCATGCTACGAGGGGGTCTCCTTTCACGGAGGCCTGCTGTGGCTTGCCTCGTCAATGGTAGGTAAGGTAAAGAGGCTTCCAAAGCTGGAAGTACCCTACAGCATCGGCGACTCCCATAAGGCCTCGTGGCAGGAGCCGGCGTGTCCCCCGTCTTGACCCCGTCTTGAAACGGAGGCTCGGGCCTTGACGAGTTGCAAAAAGGGCTGAGGGTTGTATGAACTGTGGGCGGGCTGTATGCGCGTATACAAGCCTCGGAGCGAACATAGCTTTGACACTAACTGGGAGAGCGTCGCCGCCTCATGGCTGGCTGTTAAGGCTTTGTGAGTACTCGCGTAGCTGAACGGCGGAGTCTCTGGTGCTGTACGGAGAGGCGGGGTCTGTCCTTGTCCGGCAGAGTCACGGGCACGGAGCACCAGACGGCGGGCTGCGTCATTGCGCGGGGAGCACCCATGGGAAATATGGAGACCCAAGAATACGTAGCGTCTAGCGTGTGGCTGAAGCTGTGGACGCCACAGCTCTACCCCATCGGGCAACGGCGCGGGCACCTCTTTCCAAGGGTATCGTTTCTTGCTTTTTTCTATTTTCCACCCGTCGTCTGTGGATGTTCCATGATGATTGATTCAATCTAGTCTCGGCCGTCTAGGTCAGGCTGTAGTTGTATGGATGGATGGGAACGGCTCTTTTCTTTTGCTGCCCAGTCATATCTCGGTATCGCAATGTCGTCTGCTGAGCATCAGACAGCAGGCGGGTGGCTGGCGGTGTATTGTGCGCGTGCTGATCGAGTGGACGCGCAAGCTTTCAGCGACAGGCTGTGCCATCTTACCCGGTAGCTTTGTATTGATTGACGTGAAAACATCAAGGGGAGCTGCAAATGCTAGATGGCCATTGTCGTCGTCACCATGCGTGTACCGAAGTTCGCCATATCCGCTAAAGAATACCCATGTGTACGAAGTGGTGTGTGTCTTATCTTTCTAATGCTATTAGCCATTGGCCCGTGACATTTTTGGCCCTATGCGAGCAACGATGCTTTGCTGTGTTGTAGTATGTAGGTCTCATATGATTCCTGCATGTATGCTGTTGCCTGGCGAATTCCGCTCTGTGTACGCGGTAGACGACTTGAAGATGTATTCAAGGATGTTCCCATGGGGCGACGTCTAGCTAGGGCCAGTCAATGAGCATGGTGGAATTGCCGCTGGCTCTTTGCCGTAGGTGTTTGTATTCGTACCCTGCGCTCAGCGCTCTTGGAGAGAGCTTCTGGTGGCAGCTGCGGTACCCTGTCCGCGTAACTCGTAGTGCTTGTGCCGCGCCGGGTCTGCGTCCTGGGGCCCACTTGGTCGTGCCGCAGTGGTACGGAGTTGGTGGTGAAGCAAGGCGGATGGATGGTGGTGGTGGTGGTGTTGACTACTCTGGTTCTCATTGCATGCCTTTCTGAAAACTCAGTACTGGAGATTCAAGGCAGGAATGGTATGTGCTTAGGAGTATTTGTCCCAACTGATGAGGCGTTCCATTGGCATCTCTAGTATCCAGGTAAGTGAGTGCGAGATAAAACGGTCGGGTACCGGTTCCAAACCTCGAAGGGCAGTGATGGGGAGCGGTCGACAAGAAGAGAGAAGAGATGGGGAATCCGGGACGAAAAGAGATGTGCAGTCAGCAGTACGTCCGTTATACGAAAGTACCTCTCTGTCGAGGTTGGAGGTGGGGGGACTTGGAAGGAGCGAAACCTGAAAGTGTAAGGTAAGGCGCACCGCCACATGTCCAGTGCATGCCCCCCGCCGCCCGCCAGCGTTGCGCCGTGTGTTTGCGTCCCGACGGGTTGCGTGGGGCTTCCTCCGTTACGACGGCTGCTGAGGCGTACGAATAGGTACAGTGCAGTGCTCCAATGCTCCTGGTGAACGGAGTATTCGTACCTGTACCAGCACAGGTACCAGGGCCACTGCTTGCTCGTTGCCGCCGCAGCTGCTGCAGGCTGGTCTTGGCTTCCATTGAGGTGCTCTTTTGGTTTCCCAGCAAGTTCCGTTCCAAGGTTCCTCAGACTCTCTTTCCTCTCCTCCCAGACTGCTTGCTGCTGCAACTGCTGTGTTCCAAACTTTGGCAACCTCCAGACATTTGGCTTCATCTTTCTCGGCAGCCTGTCATTCACAGCATTTCGGAACACACCGGGCTCCAAGAAAGAGCCTGCCGCTTGATCACCTATTACACCAAACGGTTTCCGGGATTGCCGTTGGTGGATTGTCTCTTGTTGGCTGCTGATCGCTTCCAGTGCAATAATTGAGAGGTTTCTATTCACAGCCCACTACGAATGACGACACCTCCTGGAGCTTCAATCTCACCCTCACCCACGCTCTCGTCCTCGCCCAGCCGCTTGCCGAACATCCTCAACCACACTTGCAGCTCTCCCAGCCGCAACATTTTCTCCAAACCGAAAGTATTCTGATCTCGCGTTGCTACTCTTTGCTTGGGACAAGCGACAGCCGCCCTCACGAACCCATTCTACCAACAAACCCCCCAGTCCGAGACCTCGGGACCCTCGTCGACATGGTTACCTGCAAGCCCGTCCCCAACGAGACCTACCTCGACACCAACGCTGCTCCGCGAGTTGAAGACATGAGAAAGGAGCTCTGGGGCGCAACCGATTCCCCTTCCGACGTAGATAGTGTTTGGGACGACGCTTCTCAGCAAAAAGGCGCTGCTGCTCTTAGCCAACAAACGATACCCCAAGATATTCCCGAACCTTTGAAGCCCGGTGGGGTTGCGGCACAGGGCCCCGAGATGGCCAACGGAGGATGGAACGACGCTGACGGCCACCAGTCTAAAGCCGCCGGCGAGACAAGAGGCGATTCCAACGATGTCCCACTGGTATTACGACCAGGAACGCCCCCTTCACGATCCGACACAAACCCGTTCAAACGCAAGGACGTCCGCGACGACTCCAATCCAACGTCGCTGCCCACCAACGGTACCCCGACGATGCCTCCGGCGCAACCACTCTCGCAAATGAGCACCGGCGAGATCAGTAATAATCCATGGCAGCCTGCCCTCGACCAACACGCTCAGAGAGCTGCCGCCGTCAGCGCCCAGCAGTCTCTACGTACTCAGAACAGTGGAGAGTCTGAGCGCGATGCATGGGCTGCAACCCAAGAGCCAAAACTGCCCGCTATCTCGACATCTCCAGCGCTGCTATCGCTCCCCTCAGAACCTACCTCACCGGCGTGGGATGACTTGCCGGAGAATCAGAGTAAGAAACCAGTTGATTTGCCAGCAGCATCGATTCCCAGCGATGCAATTGCGGACCAGAATGCCTGGGACGATGTAGGCGGACTGAACAAAGGCAAGGGAAAGGCTCCCGCCCCCGCTCCCGTTGTCCCTCCTCCCACAGTCGAAGACGGCCCCATGGACGATTGGAACCTCATCGACGTCGAGCCGCCTGCTGGCCCACCACCCGGCAGATCGCAAGCGCCAGATCAAAGCCGCGACAGGCCTGACCAGGTCTCTGACGACAAGGTGGCGCCAGCATTGCCTCCGCGGAACGATGACGAAAAGCAACCCCCGCGCCAGCCACCGCGTCCTGTGGACGGCAAGGCCGAAACATATCAGATCAAGAACGTCCGTTGGCACGACCACAGCGCCGACAAGAACCCGCGAGTTTCGCCGATCCTCGTCCAGAATGCCAACGGCCCTTGCCCGCTTCTTGCTTTAGTCAACGCGCTCACACTTACAACCCCGCCATCTCTATCAGAGACGGCCTTGATAGAGGTCCTCCGCTCTCGAGAGCAAATCAGTCTCGGGTATTTACTAGATGCGGTCGTCGATGAGCTAATGAGGCGAACACAAGAAGCTTTGCCTGATGTGTCCCAATTGTACGACTTCTTGAAGGGTCTCCATACGGGAATGAACGTAAATCCACGTTTCGTTCCCACCCCCGAAATCATCAAGGCCTTCAAGCGCACTTCCTTGACTCACTTACACCCGACCGAACGCGACGATTTGATCCCTGGAACTTTCGAAGACACCAGAGAGATGGCGCTGTACGCTGCTTTTGCCATTCCGCTTATCCATGGGTGGCTGCCCACTAAGAATGATCCGGCCTACCCTGCTTTTGAGCGCCAGGCGGCTTCGTTTGAAGACGTGCAAACGCTCCTGTTCCGAGACGAGGAGCTGCAGGAAAAATTGGGATCATTGACGGAAGAGGAGGAGCGGATATACTCAGACATACAGTCGATAAAGGCGTTTTTGGAGACTTCGGCAACGCAGTTGACGCCGTCTGGACTTGAGGTTATCACAAAGGCCATGAAGCCTGGCTCTTTTGCCATTCTCTTTAGAAACGATCACTTTTCAACCCTGTACCGGCACCCAGCTACACAGCAGCTGTTGGTGCTTGTTACCGACGCAGGATACGCCACCCACGACGAGATTGTTTGGGAATCCCTAGCTGACGTGAATGGCGAACGTACGGAATACTATTCTGGTGACTTCAGGATCGTGGGCGGGGAGCAGCCGCAAGGCAACTCCCGGGGACAACCTACTATGAGGAACAATGCCCAAAACCGACCGAGAATCGATACGAGTAGCGCCAACGAGGGAGGCTGGACTACTGTGCCCGGCCGCGGCCGCAACAAGCATCTTGAGGCGCCAGCACAAGGTGACGAGATGCCCCTGTCACCGAATCACGAGCAGGAGGATCGAGATCTTGCCCTTGCGCTTCAGCTGCAAGAAGAGGAGGAACAACGCCACCGTGCAGAGCAGTCGGCTCGTCGGCGCGAGAGCCAGCTTAGCGAGCAGTACATTGAGCAACAAGCCCGACTGCAACAAGGGCCCACGACAAGACGTGCAGCCGACAGGCAGGCTACCCGAACTGGCACTGCCGCACGTAGTAGCAGCAATGGCAACTCGACGGCTTCTCGCGGCAGCCGCCGGAACTCAAGCACCAACATCAGCAGCGCAGCGGTACCGCCCACGTCGGGTCGGCAGCCAGGACAGCCGCCTCAGATGGTGCGACCGTTGGTTCCGCCGACGGTTCCTGCGCGTCGACAAGGCGTGAACCGGCCGGCTGACGAAGGCATGGACGATGCCCCACCGACGTATGAGCAGGCGCAGGCGGCTGCCAAGTACGAGCCACCCCCTGGGCACCCTCACCATCATGCGAGCAGTCCCGTCAATCGACAAGGGAACGGTGCTGGGCCGTCGTTCCCGCTGTCGCCTTCGCGGCCGGGGATGGGCGGCGGTCGTGGGCGCGTGCTGGGACCCGGCGGAGTGGTAGGAAGTTCGCAAGGAGGAAGGGAAAGGGATTGCATCGTAATGTGAGCGAAGGCAGCTCTGGTACTTTCTCATGATTAGGGCGTTTTCGTGTCATTTGAATTCTTGCGCAAGACATGGACAGACGAAGACTCTGACAAGCAGAGTAGGAAGAGCTTTTTGCTGTACAAACATTTCCTCTCAGCGGGCGGCGTTGGAAATAGTGGCTTTATAGGATCGGTAGCTGATGGAATGGAAGAAGACGCATGATCATGTGGCTTACGTTGGAATCTCGCTGGATATCTGTGAAACATGCGCAAGATTTGCTAACAAGTTCCGGATATCTTGAGTCTGATATCTTCCTCAAGCTGTGATGGTGGCTGCAAGGGGTACCTGTGTAGGATGCTCAGGGGAACCTCCCCGATTTGCAGAACAGCTCAGGGGACCCCGCCAGTAGCTTGATCAAATAGGGAAAGCGGTCAAACAAACCGTGGACGAGCCTGCAGGGGCTTAAACGCGTCGCAGGACCGGGGCCCGGAGCTCCCGCCGCCAACTCCACCACAGCAGCTGCTTGATGTCATTGATTTTGTGCTGCGCTTTCCACGTACCTACATTTCACGGCTAGGGACTTGCAAAAGGTGGGAAAGTACACCACGCCACGATCTTTTCCAGGGTTTCCTGACCTCATCAGGTACTGTCCTTTGACAATACATTCACTTTTACCCTCTACCTCTTCTCAATTGGATCGTCCCATATCAAAAAAGTAATTGAGCCCAAGATGTCCCTGATTGAAGGGTGGCTTCCGCCGACGCGGGAGAACTGGGAGACCATTACGACCGTGTGGCAGCTTTCCTGGCCAGTGGTATGTCCCGTCCCTCCAGCAATTTTGACCAAAGCTCTTGTAGCTACCTTTTGCTAATCTCTGAATGATGTGCAGTTCGGCTCTCTTCAGTATGTTATCAACTGGTACGGCATGGGCAAGACCTCGGTCACGAGCCGCCTCAACATCCCCGGCCGTCTGGCGTGGTTCCTGATGGAGATTCCGGGCGTCACGACATTATTGTACATCATGAATACCCTGCCGCGACAGGTCGGTATTGACGATCTCCCGTGGCAGAATAAGGTGCTCGCTGGGTTATTCGTACGTTCCCTCTCTCCTTTCCTCTTCCTGTCTGCATCTATCTACTAGACCAACGTTGACTGACAATTGGGTAATGGGGCCACTATAGACCATCCACTACGCCTACCGTGCCGTTCTCTTCCCGATCCTCCAACCATCCATGTCCCCGATTCACGTTGTCGTCGCCTCCTCAGCCGTCCTCTTCCAGCTCATGAACGCGACCTGCCTGGGCAGCTACCTTGCCGCCTACGGCCCCACCACAGCCTCGGCATGGGACTCTGCCCTCGGCCGCGGCGGGATAGCACAATTCGCTGCAGGCATTGCTGTCTTCTACGTCGGATTGACGCTCAACTACTTCCACGACGAGGAGCTGCGCGATATTCGCAGGACAGAGCAGCGGCGCCAGGCCAAGATTGCGAAGCAGCAGAAGCTGAAGGGCAACGAGAAAGCAAATGGCGTGGATAAGCATTATCGGTTGCCTGATACGATGCTGTTTCGGTATATGCTGTACCCGCATTACTTTTGCGAGTGGGTGGAGTGGTTTGGGTTCTGGATGGCGAGTGGGTGGAGTGTACCTGGAAGGGCGTTCTTTTTGAATGAGATTTTTGTCATGTTTCCGAGGGCGAGGAGTGGGAGGCGGTGGTATGTTGGGCAGTTTGGGGAGGAGAAGGTTAGGAGAAAGTGGACTATTATTCCGGGGGTTTATTGAGGATTTCACTTGTCGGATGACTTACCCCTATGTGTAGGTCCCACGGTGTCTTATGGGTTCTAGACGCTCAAGACTTCCGCTATTGCTTATGCCCATGAGCATATCCGAAAGACGACCATGTGAAGCACTTCGACGGCCAGCGAGGGTCAAAGTTCTGCATCGGTGCATCGCTGTCTCCCAGGGTACCTTTCCTGTTTTCACCCGGATGGCAGCTCGAAAGCATCTTTTTTTGGCCGACGGGTTGCTATCGGAGACAAATCTTGGTTGATAATACTCAAGGCCGGTTCCCTCGAGAATGAGAACAATCCTAACCCACATCTTCCTCCATGCTTCTAGACACATCAGTGCACATATCTATTGAATGACAAGTTGACACAGATTCGACACTCACGAGACAACAGACACGAGATAATAGTTTAATAGCAACTATTTATAATCGTCAAAATGCCTATCGAACACCTGGCACCAGAGACTCTCTTCGCCATCTTCAGTCATCTCATTGAGGTACTTCCTCCCTTTCCTGGAGACGATACCAAAGCACTAGAATACAAACAAGCGTTATCACGCGACACTGGACAATACCGGCGATCGGTAGGCCTCGAAAAGCATCGCGCTTCCAAGTACGAATGGAGTAGAAGGGACATACTCACACTGGCGCGGGTTAATCGCCGCTTCTTCGACATCTGTGCCGAACTTCTTTACAGACATCTCGCCCTTGTGGATGAGAGGGGGATCGTAAACTCGCGCAAGCTACAAGCCACACTGGCCTCGTCGGGAGCCGCGCTCCAGCAAAGGGTTATACAACTACGAATAGACTATGATCGCGATCAGGGATGCTGGCTAAGCATGCCGCCAAAGCAATTGTTCGACCCCTCCGGATTGACCCGACTGAAGACCCTCGAGCTCTCTGGCGACGTAGGGCGCTTTGGGAGGCCATGGCCAATGCCACTGGCCCTATGGTTCCGCGCCATTCCCAAGCTCCTTGGACTCGAGCGTCTGACCTTGAGAGACTTGGACATTGTGCTTCAAAACTTCGCAGACGCCGATATACCCCTTGGGGGTCACGGACCTGTGTCTCTACAACTGTCCCATTACCTCGGGCATCAGCATCATCAATTTCTACAAACAAGGGGACTTCTTCCAATGCTTCCCGGCACTGCGCACACTTACCATCGGTGGGGTGGGCCGGACCTCCCGCGCGACGCCCATGCCTTTGCGCCGTTTGCAGATACATTGGAGACGTTTACTTGGTTCGACACAGGAGCATCATCGCGCTGGTGGGCAAGGGCCTTTTCGACATCGAGGTTCCCCCTACAGGCGCGTGGACTCAGGGCGGCAAAGCACCTCAAGGTTTCGAGTCTACTAGAGCTCATGTGCGGCGACAATGTGGGCTGCGCATTTGGGAAGACTGTCGAGACTATTGAGCTTCTCGAGGACGGCTTCGACCTGAGACACGTGCCTCGAGTGCTGACGAAAGATGGGAGATGGAACAGGCTTGATCGGTCTCCTGCCCTTGAACCGCCGCGCTTGAGGCCGAGCCCGGGAGAGGTCGAAACGCTGCTCAAGTTGCCGACCCCAGAAGAGTACGAGAGGCTGCTCAAGTTCCTGCTGAGATAGTGCCGGGATGTGTATCAGCAAGTCCGAGTTCTTGACATTCGGGCCATTGATGTGAAGGTTGTCGGAGATTGGCACCCGGATAGAACAGAGGAAGAGAGGAGCCTACTGCGTAAGCTTGCGCTGGATTTCGTGAGGATCTTCAAGGAGGACCTTGGCGTCGTTTTGTTACAGTGCTTCTCTAGTTAAAGGCTTCGTAGGAACGCCCTGATGAGATGTATATTATCTACATGGGACGCTGTACTGAGGTAGTTAAATGATGTTGGAATTTCGGTGTATATATATATGTATACCTACTTTAGTAATACATGTACATATGATGGCATCTGAAGAGCGATACTCTGCCAATCTCACGCGCATGAGCATTGAATGATTAGCTGGGTTGCTCACGATTATGAACAACCACCGAGATGGTATCCTGAGGTGGACACGTTCATTCCCTCAAGGCTGTTATCCAATCTTCATCAAGCCCACATGGAATACATCGATTCTTATTGATAGGTCATGTTGAATCACCCATCTACCTATACAATCTGATGTACGCTCTGTTCCGAAAGGCTCAAGCTGTCGATATTTTTTCAACTTCACTAGTTTGTGAGAGCTTGCCATCGCCAAGTGCTCCATTTGTTTTTATTCTTTTCTTGAAACGATTCTAGATATGGAGGGCTGGCCAAAGTCAGCGAGCCAAAGTGGTGTACATGCCACCCGCGATAGAGCTCCAACGTGATCTCATGAGTACCTACGTAGTGTTCAGCAGTCTGGGTACTCATACAGGTGATTAAATCAATCGCCACTCCCCTCACCCACGTGGTACTGTCCCTTGTCCGTGAGGATATCAAAAACTGGACTTCGTGTGAGTCACAAGTCACAAACAGCCCAGAAGGTCTATCCCTTCAAATTAGACAAAGAGGTCACATCACCTGGATGGAGCAGCCAACTTCTGCTACTTGTCAGAATTCGTGCAGGCAACCTCTACAGCTGTGTATGTTTCGGAAATGAATCTGCATCGGCTACCCTGAGGTATGAGCCAAACCAGGTTTCTCCATCGCACTGATTACTTTTCATCAACATACCTTACTCAAGTACAACAGAGTGCCAGAAATTCGCAACAGATCAGTCAACATACAAACCCCAAATCACATCGTCAAAAAGCAATCTTTTATCCATCCACGAAGGACTAGTCCGAGTTGTAAGATGTCGCAAAAACGACGCCGTTAATTGCGGGCAGCAATTAACGCCATATATACCCTACGACATAAGACAAGATGGCTCCGGCATCGCTGACTTCTCTACCATATGAACTGCTGCTCATCATTGCGGAGAAACTTGTCGAAGACGACCTTTTCCCCAGTTACAAGACCGAGTGTACATACGAGACTTCAGCGGGAGAATTTGATTGATATTGGAGAATCTCACACCAGCTCGAGGAAAACTTTCCAGCCGTGAGAGATGAAAGATATATAAGCCGGACAATGGGGCGAGTCTCGCTCGTCTAGCCAAAGCCGGGAATCGACGGCTATCTGAAGCTTGTTACGAGGCTTTCTATAGGATGCCTATTTCCGGGCGAGGCATTCTCAAGATTTGGGATACTCTGGAATGTTTCAACTCAGCATATCAGAACAAAATCGAACATCTGAAGACGTTCCGGGGCTACAATGCGAGCCTCGAGTTGGACCTAGCTCGAAGAAAGGGGCTATGCACAGATGCCACAAGCAACAACTTTGCCAAGGCAGTCTCGTTAAAGCTGAAAAATTCGAGGAGCCTCGAAATCAAATACATCGGAAAATACTCTCAAATTTTTTGGATACCACTGCTGCCTCTTCTTTCATCACTGAAGCATTTGGCATTGAGAGAGTTTAACAGCCCCCCTGAAGGCTTTCCCCATCTCCCACAGCTTGTCGAGGCGCACTTTTACAAATGCATTTTCTTGTACCCGTCCCAGGAAGACATTTTCAAGCATATGCTTTCACTTAAAGTGCTCGTTAACTAAGGTTCCTATTTCATGAATGTTAGGGGAGCAGAAGCTGCCCCTGTAAGCCATCTTTCCGACACTCTCGAGACATGTGCCTGGCTCGTTTGCCGGGGCGTGTTGCCAGAGTTTTACTATCCTCTACGGCAGTTTCGACGCCTGAAGCATCTCGGGGGGAAATGATCCAGGACCTCTTTGAACCATATTTCGTCTCTGAGGAGCTACATTCGGGATACGACGGTCTTACCAATCTTGCGGCGACTGTCGAGACCATCGAGTTTACTGTGGGCATGGAAGACTCTAACATTGAGGCTGCATTTAAGGAGGACAGCGTGGAAGAGCTTCTAGATGTAATCACTCTAATGGAGGAGAGTTGTCAAAGAGAAGGCGAAAGGTTCGGCTTATTGACATCACCATGCTCACTGTTTGTTATGGTTGCGCGTCTCTGACGTGGCCGGGGGTTGACAAGTCTGTCTTCCTGGCGGAGTGTCTCCAGATTATTGAGGATGCCAAAGAGCGATTTCAGCGAGAGCTAGGTATCAAATTGCTGATATGAAGAGTTTGGTGGGCTCTCAATTGGCATGTCATCAACCGGAAGTGTCATAAAAAAGAGTGTCATGCAGATAGTGGACGGGCGACGTCATGTTACAAGTCGTTGACTTTAGAACCAAGTAACGGCCTCGAAACAGAGTGATATAAGAAAATAGAGCGAGAGAATGAGAAATAGTACGAAAAACTTTCAATCATTATGTGTCACTCCAAAAGCAAGGACTTTGATAAGAGCCACGATCGCCTCCCCTCCCAAGACGCTGCCAACCTCGAAGTTGAAAGTCTACCAGACGCGACTCTTCCGTGCAGACATTCGAGAACAACCAGGCTAAACTAAAGATCAGATATCGGACGTAAGATGCGAAATGCACGCGAGGGACTGCCTTGCCGGCAGACTGTCGAATGACGCGTGGAAACAAGAAGCAAGGCTGCTGGAAGACACCGACATGTTTCATGAGAAACGCCAAAGAACGAGTCTAACTAGGACCAAGGGGCCGATCCTGACCTGCTACAAACTCTCAGCTAGTCATGCAGAGTTGGCCTTGCAGATTTACCCCAACGGTTATAAGACGTCGAAAAATCTCAGCGTCGCCTCAGATCGGGGAAACCAAAATCCCAAACTCCCCGCATCCCAGACTTGATCGTCTGCAACGAAAAAGAAATCGCTGTCGACAATGCATCTAAAATACCCCGACCTCGTACGCCGGCTCTACGACCTTGAACGTCTTGCCGAATCCCCGCTGCCCGGAGAGCGCGGCGGGTGTATGTCGAGCTATGACCGGGCCTCACGCTATGACCCAAAGGAAGACAAGTACATTGACTGGGACGCCAACGACGATGGGCGAGGTGTCATCCGCGAAGAAGGCGACTGGATAGTCGCTTTTGAGCAGCGTGGCCCAGGAGTCATTTGGAGGACCTGGTCCGCGATGCCCGATGTCGGCCGTATCCAGATCTTTGTTGACGACGAGCACGATGACAAGCCTGTCATTGATATGCCCTTCCGGGACCTGTTCGATCGGTTCCAGGGGATGCCACACAACTTCCCCTCGATAACGCCCACTCTGTCGAGGGGCCGTAATTGCTTCATTCCCATTCCATACAACAATTATGCCAAGATCCGCCTTGGACCTGGATGGGGGGCATATTACCACTTTACTTACACCTCGTTTCCCAAACACACTACGGTTCCGCACTTCAATGGCAACTTTGATCGGGAGGCTTGTCTGGCATTGGCCGCAGCTGATCGCGAACTGAATCAACGTGGTTGGTCCGCGCTGCCTCGGTCAAAGGGCGACACAATGGAAACATTGACTGTCACCATTCAGCCAGGGAAGAGTCATATCGTGCGGGAGCTGACAGGCAACCGAGCGATTACTGGCATGCGCGTGGTCCCGTTGGACCTGGTTCAGGACTCTCACCACGTCGCTCAAATCCTCCGGGAGCTCGCTATCCAGATCACTTGGGACCATGACAAGTCTCCTAGTGTTTGGGCACCGCTAGGTGACTTCTTTGGTAGCGTTCCTGGCATCCAGACCTACCGTTCTCTGCCTCAGGGCTCAACAGACGGGGGTGGATTTTACAGTCACTGGTTCATGCCGTTCTCCGATCGCGCCGAGATCAAGCTGGTCAACGATGGCAAGAAGGAGCAGAAGCTGTTCTTCACCATCTGCCACCGCCCCCTGGAAAAGTCTGCGAAGCACATGCTTCGTTTCCACGCCAAGTGGCACCGAGACGCCTTCCTCGAGAAGCCGAAGAAAGAGGGCCGCGAGATCGACTGGCCCCTGTTGATGTTAGACAATGGCCCTGGAAGATTCTGCGGCGTACAGATGCACGTGTGGAACCACTGGAAAGATCCCAAGGTCCCGTCAAAGGATTGGTGGTACGGCGTCGGCGGCGAGAAGTCGATCGACTGGTGGTGGGGTGAAGGCGATGAGAAGTTCTTTGTCGACGGCGAAAAGTTCCCATCAACCTTTGGCACCGGCTCAGAGGATTATGTCGGCTACGCGTGGGCGGCCGAACCGCCATTTCCGACCTTTGACAGCGCTTACGCCTGCCAACCTTACATTGAGATGGATGCCAATGGGCACACATCAGTCTGTCGCTTCCACGTGTGCGATGACGTGCCTTTCCACAATAGCTTCGAGGCATACATTGAGAAGTACAAGCCCAATGACTGGGGCCATGGTAACAAGTGTCTGTATGCTGTGGTCGCTTACTGGTATCAGAAGGCTGGTGGCCATGATGCATACGAGAGTGTGTCAGTAAAGGAGCGCTATCTCCAAGTAAAGGAGCATCCTGAACGACCCGCTGAGGAGGGTGGGGAAGAGTTATGAAATCATATCGGATCATGTAGTTAAGTGTGATGTCTCTAATTGACGATACGAGCTGTAGGCACATAAGAGTGGATTACGACGCTCTTCTCTTCCAGTTTCTGTATTATTCTTAGTGTCACACAAACGCTGGAGTTAATATTTTCAGACTTTGTTATGCCTACGTGTCAGTCGAATGTGAGTGGACCGCTAGGCAGAGGGCGTCAAGGGTTACCAGCGTAGACCGAACGGCGAGCAGAAACTCAAATCGGGGGAAATTGAGTGGCCGCCCACTGGCGGCATCTTACAAGTAACAGATTGAACATGAGCAAACCTTCGCTCTCGTTTCTCACGTCATCAAATCATCCGCGCAAACTTTTTCGTATCATGTCACCCACCCAAAGATATTCTCGACTCCACAAGTACGACACAAGCAAAGCTGCGTTGCAGTGATCTCGCTGTCAACACGGAACTGTTCAGATGACTTACAAGATGATAGCAGACACCTCACAGATGATGGGTTTCATCAATCCTCCGTTCCATCCACACCAGGCCACCAAGCTGGGAAACCGAGCCTCACTAGCATGGGTTCGCCTGCTTGCGGGGACTAAGTATCAGACAAGCTTTCCGGCGGGATGGCAAGTGAACGCTTGAGCGACGGGGTAGCCGCGCGGATGGGGCGTTCTGAAGCTTAGCAGCCCCGCAAGAATCGACCAAATCCTACCCGGTAGGGCAAAAGGATGGGGGGACCCTGGATATCATCGCCACGGAGTCACGGACTGACAATTTTAGTCGTGAACAGTTCCGACGGTCCAGCTCATGACAAGTGGCAATGGGGAAGGCCATTTTCGTGTGGGGGAGACGCAATTACGGCTAGGAGAGGCCGGTCCAAACGGCTTCTACGGAGTACGGAATGCGAGCGTTTCAGCGGCAAAGTTAATATCATGAGTTGAACCCCAGCAATTCACATTTTCGAAACAGTCAATGTCTATCGGCATCTCTGATGAATTGACGATAAGGCATAGCCCCTCCGACATAGTCCATCTACCCTGGACTAGAAATCGGGTAAGCCTTGGTTAGTCGATAGGCGGACCATGTCGCGGGAAACCTAAGGGCCCGGTGGGTGTAGAATAGCCATTTTGGCGGCTATTGTATAAAGTAGAAGAGAACGCCGTCTCAACCATCGTCGAGCAGGAAACTTCTGTGGGATAATTTCTGTGGGATGCAAGACAATGGGCGACTGCAGACAATGATATTGACGAAGCCATTTTCCACGTCGGCCAGAGAGGCTCGGTGGCTGCACTTGAGCTGTCTGAGTGGTATTGCGATTTTGGTGGTGTTCTTCAGTCATACTCTATGGCCACACTTCGATATCCACGCATTTGACTTATCAGGAGAAAGGACCGGAACGCGTCCTGAGGGTTCGTACAGTCAACATGTCGCAAGTAACGAGGAGGAGGAGATGTATTATCTCGGATTCAAAAAGAACTGGACGTCAGAGTCACAGAAGCTGAAGGAGTTGAAGTATGCTATTATTCTGCCGACATTTGTAAGTTCTGGTCACTAGGGATGTTGAACTTGAAAACACGGTTGCTAAAAGAATGTAGAGCGGACATATGGCGCTTGCGACCGAATTCTTGCAGTCTTACATGTGCCTTTGTACAGACCAGTCGGAAATCGACTTCCACGTCGTCTTGTCGGATTCGAAGGAGGTTGCAATGTTCCAAGATGCTATTAAAAACTTAAAGTCCTGTGGGCCAACCTACAGCATTTTCCCGACGCCAGCGATGAACATCAACAGATCGAAACCGAAAATTAACATCATTAACATGTTCGATATCCTTCCGCCCGTCTTCCACTCCATGACGACCGGCAAAATCACACGCGATGACACTTCGGCGCTCCTGAACGAACGTGGAAAGTTTCAGTACCAGACAATCAAGAAGATGTCGGCAGCGCTGGAACTCGACTATGACTATGCGCTCTGGCTGGACTCTGAAGCTATCGCCGTGCAGCCCTTCAGCATGCGCCAAACCTTTGATGCTTATGTCAAGGACCCCACGATTTGGAGGTCGAGAATGACCAACGACGATTTTATGCAAAGACTCATTGGTGCCGCGGCAAATGTCCTGGATCGATCCATGGACTCGTTCGGTCCCGCCTACTGGAACTTGGAGAGCGTGGAATGGATTTTCGAAAAGGACACGATCAAAGATTTGGTCCAATACGTGGCAGAAGTTCACAAGCAGGACTTTTGGACGGCATGGGTCACACATGGCGGACCATTTGAGGTGAACCTCCTCAACATGCACATCCAAGCACGAAAGCTGGAGACTACCAACCCCTTGTTCGCCAAGTACCGAATCATCGAGACGGAACGAGAGATGCAGAAGTATGGCATGGGTAAGTCAATCATATCCAGTTTGTTCTGTCCAGCCGCGACTCGAGACTGACTATTTCCAAAGTTGAACCAGCAAAAGCCGTTATAAACACCATGACAGGAACTGGCCTTCTAGAAAGGGGTTACAAGTTGTTGGCGGTCCCAGAAATAGTTCCGAACTTTTCGTCCATGCTACGCGAAAACGGACAGAGTCTTTTTAGACTCGACGATCTCGAAGTTGGCCCACCAGAGGCCATTGATCGATTCCTGTTGGAGACTCCGATAAACATCATATGCTCGGGAGCTCCGCCGTTACATAGCTGGTGGGAAGAGCGGAAGAAGAGCATTTAGACAGCGAGTTTTGACCAAGAATACCCCATTTTGTTTCGTTCATTCCAGGCTGCAAGATTCACTACACTTGTCAAGTTCACAATAATAAAAACCCGTGATCCCACGAAAGAGACCCGTCTTATTTACATGGACATATTATCGACAATAGCATCGTACTCGATGCAAAAAAAGAAAGGAAACTGCTCTGAGGCACCTCATCCCTTAATCTAGCACCTCAAAGTAACGCGGGACACACGGCCAACAGTGCTGTTGCCAGATGCCACGGCGCCTGTCACGTACAACACCTTGCGAGGGTGGTACAAGTCAAGAGCCACCGAGGAAGCAGCCCCGAGGAGAGGCGAGGACGCGACAACAGTCTTTCCTCCATGTACCAAATCAACTCTGAGAACCTCCAGAGGGCCGTTTGTTGCAACGTAGGCAGTCTTGCCGTCTCTCGACAATGCGAAGTCGTCACCAAAGGTGATGTTGGTGGCCAGAGTCTCAACGGAGTCAGTGGCCGTCCCGGTGGTGAGGGAGATGGGGACTCTGCCAAATAGGCCCTGGTCCAAGCTCACGAAATAGAGTTTGTTGCCCCGGATGCGAATTCCGTTGATGGCGACGCCGATGCTCGAACTCGATGATACCGGAGCCATCTCGGGCTCGGAAATGACCGTCTCGACAGCTTTGGTGTTCACGTTAAGTCGAAGAACGATTCCACGGGCAGAGTCGGACATGAGCAAGTTCTGGGTGTCATTCTTGGCTAAGCGAGCCATGCCGTTGAGCTGAAGGGCGGATGGGATGAGTGTGACGAGCGAAAGCACAGCTGGTTCGAGCACAGTCCCGTTGTGCGAGGTGCGGAAGTTGCGGAGGTCGACTTTCCACAAGCCGTTCGAGTTTTCGGTCGAGGTCAGGTTTGATCCGAGGACGTAGAAGATATCCTTCTCGCCGAGTTCGGTGATTCCGAGGAGACTGTTGACACCGGCGATAGTGACAACAGGGATCGGCGCATGCTTGGCTTCAGGCGACAGGTAAAAAAGGGTCGGCGAGGCTGTAGACGTGACCAGAAGATTTCCATTTTCCCGAACGGCAATGTTCTCGAGCGACTGTGTTCCAGGGACGGACTGTAATGTTGTGACCTCGCTTGCGTTCCGCCAATCGCAACCGGTTGTAGGAGCCGATGAAGCTGGCGAAAGAAGGAGAGCTGCCAGTCCCAGCAACTGGGTAACGAACAGTCGTGGCATTATTGGGTCGGTCGACTATGGAGAAAACTTAGAGTAAGATATCGAAACGAGCGACATTGGAAGAAGGAAATTAGAAAGTTCCTGCGGAAGTGCTGTATTTCAAGTCTTCCTGAGCTTGCCGGAGTTGGAGATAGTACTACTAATACCGAAGCTGTCAGCGCAAAAAGAGAGGTAGTTAATTTGCAAAGTGGGTGACCAAGGCCCACTGCGGAATAGCGACATCAGCTAGCTGCCTGTTCATTAATCACGTCAAGACGTGAAATCAAGCTCATACCGCTTGCAGGCATAACTCGGCCGAGTCGGTTCGGTAACGGCAGTATACGGATAGATCTGAGATCTGGTCCTCAGTAAAGATACGGCAGACAGAGGTTAGATTTCAAAGATACATGATTGTCAAGGCGAGGCCATCTGTCCATCCTGAGCTGCCATTCAAAGCGTGGACTGATAGTGTGTGCACAGTCTCTTGAGATAGACGATAGGCCGGACTGACACTGCATAGATGACATTCGTTAGACCACATGGCAGGCCAGGCTGTTGTTGCGTAAAATGTTTGTAATGCTTGTAGCGTGCCGCTTTGCCGATGCTTCAGCAGGTAATATTCCGGCGAAAATGGTCCTCCCTCTGTCGTTGAAGCGGCGGGAGGTCAACAGTATTATGCGACTCATGCACTGACTAAGGTTCCAGACCGAATGTGACTTGCACGAAGGCTTGAGAGAGTCAACATCAGGTTGCTTAACAGCCTTAAATCCAGGCTCTCGGAGAAAATAGGTTATTTCCGTCTAAGTGAAAAGATGTTCATTGGCTCGAGCACAGTTTTGAAGTGTTTGGCAAAGTTTCGTGGCGCCATATTGTGGGACGAAGATCATTGGATCCACATTCTAGTTGTCAGCCAGTCGCATGTTATCCCCGTAACTCCGTCGCCATCTCGTTTTCGCTGCAATTACGTCACTGGGAATGGACTCACCAACACAACTTAATGATCTCTTATCTAAGACCAAATTCCATTGTGAGAGCAGTAGATACTTCAGTTCCACGAGTACACGTATAGAACATTATCATTTCATCAACCAAAACCAATCAAGATGGCCAAGACTTTCCAATTCCAGGACATCCAGGTCAACTCGCCAGGCTTTGGCGCCATGGGCCTGAGTTTCGGCTTGTGACCCAATTTGAGCTTGGAGGAGGCTGAACCCGTTCTTCTGAAGGCAATTTAGCTCGGATGCACTTTCTGGGATAGTAAGTTTACGACTCGCAAATAGCTCCTTGAATATCTCTGCACATAACCTTTTCATGTTGCTTGGTACTTGCATACCTGTGTACTCTCAACTGAGTCTGAGGCGCTAACCTAATTGCGATAAGGTTGTTTACCAAGCTGGTGTCAACGAGAAACTCCTTGGTGACTTCATTAGAAAGCACAATGTTCGCGGCAAGGTGTCCAGTCAGTACTTCCCCAGTATTCTCACTTGATCGCCTATCACTGACATTCTTCAATCTGCAGTCGCTTCCAAGTGTGGATTCGACGTATTCGGCCCAGGCGGTATCACCAACTCTGCTTCCCACATCAAGGAGTACATCGAGGGCACTATTGAGAGACTTGGTTTCACTCCTGACCGCTACTACCTTCACCGCATTAACCTCAGTAAGCTTTAAGCCAGAATCGAAGACGAGAGAAAGCTCTTACTAACACATAATCAGACACACCTCTCGAGGAGTCAATAGCAGCGCTTGATGAGATTCGTAACGCCGGCAAGACCAAGTACATTGGTCTCTCTGAGTGTTCAGCTGCTACCCTTCGCAAGGCCAGCTCCAGTTAGTCTCACTTTCAGAAATGTACCGATCCTCCACTAACAACGCGCAGTTGCCAAGATCGATGCTCTCCAAGCCGAGTACTCAGCTTTCGAGACCATTCACGAGACTGATGGTTTGATTGAAGCTGCCAAGGAGCTTGGAGTTGCATACGTAGCTTACAGCCCCTTGGGCCACGGATGGCTCGTCGACGACTTCCAGTACAAGGGCCCAGACGACTTTGCCCCGAACGATTTCCGTCGTGGAAGTGAGTGAAAACTGGAAAAGTGAATTCTATCGAAGAAGTGCTGACAAGATTACGTGAAGGTCCCAAGTTCCAGGGCGAGAACTTTTACAAGAATAAGGCCATCGTTGATGAAATAAAGAAGCTCGCTGTTCGAAAGGGAGTCACGTTGCCTCAGATTGCCCTTTCTTGGGTTGCCACTCAGGGCATGATTCCTATTCCTGGTACAACCAAGGCCAAGAGACTAGAAGAGAACTGGGTATCGAGAGACATTGTTTTCTCTGATGAGGAGAAGGTTGAGATGCGGAACATCATCGATGCGGCTAAGCCTCACGGAAACAGATACAACCCAACCCAGCAGGCTACGGTTGGACACTAAGCTAAAAGCGATTATGTGATAGACGAAGCTATGAAAAATTCGTTCATGACTTGAGGTACGCTTAAGATTGCCCTCTGTTATGTGATCTTCAGGATAGTAAGAACCAGGAGACACTACCCCCACTAATAACAGGAGAAAAGACAAGCATCAGGCCAATGGACCTATATGATGTAGAAGCTTCTTTGCTGAGCATGTTTAACCCACTGCTTATCCCACGTGCCAATCTCGAAAAATCCAACTCTTTGTACCACCGGACCGGACCTCGAATGCCAGCTGGAACTAAGTCCAGCCATAGACTTATAAGGCGTCTCCAAGAGAACGAGACCAATCTCGACCAAGTTGCCATTATTCAACAGGCTGGAAGAGTTTCCAAGTCTCAAGCAGTACAATTTTGTCTCGGGAAGCCGAGCTGGGCTTGTATCCATGATGATGACGCCACCTGCCGACGGATCTAAGTGTCTAAGAAGTTTGAAAGGATTGATAAGGCTTTGCTTGAACATGGAATAACACTTGGAGACTCCAGCTACGGCAACCGAATCTTTGATGAGATATCTCTCGGATATCACAATCTCAACAGCATAGTTTGTAAGGCCTATAACGCCCCATTCGAGCTCTCCAAACTCGAAGGTATTCTTGAGCGAGGTGCGACCGAAGAATGCGTCAAGAGGAGTATCCGGAATTGAGATGTCGCTAAAATCCTGATTGTTCGGATTAAGATATTCCCTGACACCCATTCCAGTCCCAGTACGCCTCTGGGGAGAACACCTGGCATAAGGGTATCGTACACCACCATCAACTGATATCCATGACCAAGATGGAAGCCACAAAGATAGGGGGTCAGACTGTGTTTCTAAAATAGCATTGAATGTGGCGGAATTCTTGAGGGGCGGGGGCCAGGCTTTGTCTTTCGATGGCTTCTGTGTGCCAGTGTCGAAGGACGGCTTCCATGAAAGTCCTCTCACAAGATCACAGTACCAAATTCCAGCTACATAGCTACTAAGAAATCGGTCGGATCTGCGTATGTTTCGCTCAAAGTGCACCGCCACACCGGCGATCGCGGGAAGTCGATCTTCTGGTTTACTGAGAGATTTGCCAGAATAGGCTTCGACGACGCGCAGCCACTCATCTAACCACGGTTGAATTCGCTCAAGGCTATTGAATAGCATTGCTCTGTCGGTTCCCCGAGCCCAGGTAGCGCGAAAAGGCTGAGTCATGAACGGCGGTTCCGAGACAGTGAACCAGTTGTTGAGCTCAGGGTATGCTTCGGATGCGATAGAAGCTCGGCATTCCCAGAGTACTTGACTCTTGGTGAAGTAGATGATTCTTTTCGACAGCTGCCTTTCTTGGAAACACCAACCGCGTGAAAACAAAGGGCCGCTGGTAATCGATTGGGCCCAATCTGATACGTAGGGCTGGAAGGTGACTGAGAAGTTGGTCTTCACGTCGTCGAAAGTCTTTGTGTAAGGCCGTACGTGCATATCTGGGTTGAGGCCCCGAGGGAGGAAACATCCACCACTTCCATCTTTCGAGTCTGATGCAACCAGAGTGCAGATGGCCATGGAGTAGATGATTTCCATCAGTGGCAACTCGCGTTCCGTGTCGGCCTTGTCGTCCTGGACAATGCACAAAGAATCGATCCAGAGCCACCCAATATTAAGCTCCCTTGCAATTTTGACGGCATGCTGAAATGTTGGAGATAACTCATCATGAGTAAGACCGACAGACATTGTCTGCGAAAGATTTGCCTTTGTAGTCTGGGGTACACTCTTGGGATCTCCCCAGCAGTGGCTTAACGCGGTGTATGATGGCCCAAAACCGCCTTCGTCTCGCTTCAGATCGGCCGAGTTCACTAGAATGACGTTGTCGCCTTGCTCGCCAACGTGCAACAGTCTTGTAGGCGAAGAGAACTTTTTGTCCAGAACAAGCCCTCCCACATAACCGCACCGCTGACTGTGCTTTGCCTGGCATGTATCCAGCCAAGAGTTCAGGAGCCTAAAGACCTGGGGAGAATCCGTCTGTGCCGCCAAGGGGGAAGCCGACGTTGTAACGACGGATGTATAGTCTCGATGCCCCTTTTCAGCCGGTTCAAAGTTTTTCGTACAGCTATATAAATCCCAATCGGTCACGAACCTGCTCGGTTTCTTGGATTTGGCATCAGAGTTGACGTTGAAGCGAAGCTGGGTGACGCAGTTACCCCAGGAAAGCGTCAAAAATGGACCCAGCCTTTTTTCCGGAGGAGTCTTACTGGTGGGGGTAGTAATGTGCTTCTCGTCAGGCCTGAGCATGGAGTAATCCGCTGCCCTGATCGGCGAATGCCCGGGCCATGAGCAAGTCCATGTGGTCTTGAGTATAATTCCATTCTTGTCAATTGCAACTCCAGAGTCGCCTTTCTGCCCTGCTTCAAGGGCATCGAATATCAAGGTACAGAAATGACATCCCTGTTGAGTTGAGAGCCGGATTCGCTCAACGGCTCTGTCACAATTGTAGAATGAGTGAGAAACTGTTGAGCCCGGTTCGAACAGCTTTCTTGGCAGTTTCAGGCACTCGGTGCATGATCCTTTGTGAGGGGATTCTTCGACTCGAGCCATGGATGATAAGCTTGGCCCAGCCATGTGACTAGACTTGCGGATAATATTTCATCGTGATTGATTCAGTCACGAAGATGCGAGTAATGAAGTGGAAGTGACTGCAGTCTGAATTCAATGACAAAAACGTCCCCATCTTAATGCAATTAGCATAGGTCACCAAATGGTTCGCCATTGCCTGCTGTAGCCTACGGCATGCAGCAGTCTTGCCTGACTAGTTGTCTTTTGGGGACGACCTGAATTCCAACTGGCCAGCGATTTCTGGGGTGGCTGCACAGAAAGTTCAGCTCCTGCAAGCCACAGTTAGGTATTGTAACCATAGTAAGGTCAGCTGATGACCCTTGTTCGCCCAGAGATATGATAATTCGCGAATCAGACAAATATGCAGAAGACACCTCGAAGGTCCAGAGAATTTTGTGCTCTCGGCGTGTGGCTATATGAACCCAATGGTCTAATACAAGGCTCATGAGAATATTGAATGCTTGGACGTAAGAAGTGCAGTTACTTGAAACCTTTATACGTATAAGGATGTTTGCAGCCTACTCCGCATCTTCATCCGAAGGGAAGACCTTTCTGAACGCCTTAAATGGTCCGAATAGACTGTCCGTGACACTGTTTTTGACTATTAGATCAATGCAAGAATAAGATGGGAGTTCGGTATCCAGCTATGTTCGATGATGGAACGGGCAGTCCCACTTCGTCTTAGGATGGCATGAAGGAGTTCGTCGCACCTAGCGCCTTAAAGTATATGTAATCGTTACATCGTAAACCGCTACGTACTACGAAGCAGAAGTGCTGCAGACTGTAGCGACGGGTGAATCAACACCCCTAGTTTCAATTGCATTCGGACTTCTCACTTTCAAAGTTTTGTATAAACGTACCTTATGGACTCTTGGAACGAGCGCAGCAGCCGAGGCAGTGTCCAAGTAGAAAAAGAAGCCGTGTTTCAGTGCCCTCCAGTGCTAGCGCTGACGGTCTCACTTGGAATATCCACGGCGCCGATCAACTGCTGCAAAGAGTTAATAAGGTACAGGGCCATGCGGGCACTGAAGCGCAGGCAACAATGCGACATCCGTTCACGTTGTCCCTTTACCATTCGAGCATTGAGCGGAAGTCGCGACATGTGAAATGTTGCTCGAGGTTTTTTCGATAGATCTGAACAGTTTTGGAAAAAGGCACCGAGTGAGCGCAACAGTTTGGAGATGACTGAGACACTTAGTCCTCGAACGATAATTGATGGTAACTTTTATATTACGCTGTATACATGTAAGGTAGCCGACCGTATATTTTAGCACACTGGGGTATCACGCGCCATCCACCATCATCATTAAAATTACTCTCTCAGGCCTTCTCGCCCTTAATCACCTTGTTGCGACCAATTCCAATCATCTGGAGCATCTCCCTCCAGAAGGTGGTAGGGGGCTCGTGCACCATCGCGTGCTGCTCGTAGGCCTCGATGATGGGACGGTCCCACGTCAAGTCCACCTCGTGGGGCTTGAGCCAGTGGGTGCGCTTGAGGACCTTCCAGAAGATGAACAGGAGAGGCGCCACAAGCTGCATTGTGTAGTTGGAGAAGAAGCCTCCGACGTCAAACTTGGGGCGGAAGGCGGACCATCCGTAGACGAGAATGACAATGGTCTGGAGGACGAGGGCAACGTAGGCACCGTAGGGCTGGAGGTATCCGCAGTAAGGCAGCGTCTTGCGGTCGAGGCCTTGGGCCTTGCACGCGTGGTAAAAGTTGATGTACGTGATGGACATGACGAGGTAGTTGATGACACCGCCGCCCGTGATGAGAGCCAACAGCCAGTTCAGCACCTTTGCGGAGCCACTGCCGCACTGCAGGAAGGAGAGCAACGGGAAGACCATGGTGACGGCGAAGCAGTATACGGGGACACCGTTCTTGGTGGTCTTGCGGAGCAGGGCCGGGGCGCGACCGTCGAGCGCCAAGCTGTACAGGGACCGGGTCGCGCAGTAGACATATGTGTTACCGGCGGAGAAGATGGTAGTGAAGAGCAGAGCATTGACCAAGTGGGGGAGACCCTGGATCTTGAGGTTCTCCATGGCCATGACCCACGGGGACGCGGCCGCGGTGCCACCGCTGCCGGTTCCGGTGATGTAGATGTCGACGAGGGTCTGGTTGTTGTAGGGGATCACAATGCCGCAAGTCAAGGCGGCGCCCACGAAGAAGAGGCCGAAACGAAGGTAGACGGTCTTGAAGGCGCCTTTGATGTACAGGCTCGGGTGCTTCGCCTCGGCGGCGATCATGGAGATGTATTCCGGGCCGACAATGGTGAACGTGGCAGTGGCCAGAGCACCCATGAAGCCTTCCATGCGACCAGTATTACCCTGCGTCATGTATTCCGCGAATGCGCCGGGCTCTTTCCAGTATCGGAATCCGTAGGCGTCATGGGCGGGGTTTCCTCCGACCATCGTGATGAAGGTGAAGAGGAAGAGAATGAAGATGAGCAGGACCTTGCCACCTGAGAGCCAGAATTCTGCTTCACCAAAGATGCCGACGGCAACAACATTCAGAAGACTAGAATCACACATTGACATTTAGCATGCATACACAACGAGCACCACCGAGGCAAGAGGAGAGACAGGTGAGAAGGAGAATGGGAGGGGTCACGGGCGGGCACACGACGAGCTCTAGCATGTCCGGTCGGTCTAGTCGCTTGTCCCTGGAATGGAAGGGAAAAGAGTCAATCGTTCCCACGAATTGGTTGTGACTTACCCGTATGCGATGATGATGGCGATGCAGAAACCCGCTGTCGGACCGGGCTCCGTGATCTTTTCGTTCCAGAAAGAGCACACGAGATTAAGCGCGGTGATTTCGAAGGGAATAAGCAGTGCCTCGTAGATGAAGTAGTTCCAGCCGACCATGAAGCCGAGAGCATCGTCAACCCAAACACCAGCCAGGCGGATGAAGCCACCAGAGACGGGCATGTAGGTGCTCATCTCGGCAATTGAGTTGTTAACGAGGGCGACGACGCAGGCGTAGAGAGTATAGGCGATGAGCAGACTTCCGGGACCGCCCTTGGCGAGGCCGCCGCCGATGGTGACGAACAGACCGGTACCGATCGTGCCTCCGATGGCAATCAGTTGAATCTGACGGTTGTTCAGGCGGCGCTGGAGGCCATCAGAGTTGTGTCGCACAGACGAGCCATAGCTGTCGAGAGAGACCCTATCGCAGGGGACGGTCTCAACCGGGCCCTTGAGTTGCTCGGAACCCGACATGGTGAAAGAGTGAGCTAGTTCAAGCGCAACGGCTTTACTTGGACTCTTCCCCGTGGAGGTGTAGTGTTGATAGACGGGGGGAGGAGACCACTGAGTGCATGTGGAGGGACGAAGAAACGGTTTGCAAGCCAAGTGGAAACCGTGGGCACAAAGAGAGACGTGCGGAGAGAAGAGAGGAGAAGGAAGAGGGAGCACGAGACGTTTCGAACGGAGACACGCGAGGACAATCTCGATGGGGGAGAGTTTAGTTTTAAAGGTGGCAGCAGGCAGATCGATCAGCGTCCCGTCTGGTCAATCGACCGGGGAAAAACTTTTGCGACCTGGGCGAACTTCTCTTTTCCCAAGGCAACGTGCCGCATGCCACACAGTGTACCGAAGAGTGAGAAGAAGAATGCGCCGCGCCGGGCTACACTACACTACACACACCCAATGCAAAGCTTTTTTTGCTGCTTGGGATTCTGCAGCTGAACAACCCACAGATGGCGTCGAACCAAACCAACCCGCGGGCTCTCGGCGTAGATTGCATCAGAAATCCAGGGACAACGACCAGACGTATCCATACAGAGGGCCAGGAACGTTGCAAGTCTGTGTGGAGTTTGACTGGGTTCGTCCCTGATTCCGTACGCAGGCGTTGTGTTGCGCCCCCCATGCCCCATGCCATCCATGGATTTGTGTCGACCCCATCCCAATCCTTCGGCGCGGCGCTGGGCTAAGGCAGAATATTTCCGCAATGTCGTCATTCCCTGTCTTAGCGTCCGCT